>PVKA01006767.1:0-81521 GCA_004027165.1 Ctenomys sociabilis | reverse complement strand
TCCCCAGCCCCCTATGCCCTTTTTTAAATATATCCGACATACTTGAAAAAAATACATAATTTTTTTCTGAGTTTACTTTATTTCACTTAAAATAATGACTTCTACATCCATGTATATTCTTACAAGTGACAATTTTGTTCCCTATGGTTAAATAAAAATCTCGCTGATATATATATGTATGTATATATATATATATATATATATATATATATATATATATATATATGTTTTTGAGCATGTAAAATGGTTCCATTGTCTCAGATATTATTTATTTATATATTTATTTATTTTTTAGCTCTTTTTTTCCATTATTTTATGGAAGAACAAATAGCAACGAGGCAGTTTCAAATCAAATTAGTAGAACAGATTCAATAATTAATACATTACATATTGTTTTCTTAGGGGCTGTCATACAAGGTGCAGGCATGATGTTCTATTTACAAACACTGTTAGAGCAGATCCCTCTATTCACTGAATTAAGAAAATGCAGCTGTATACCTACTTTTTAAAGCTAATTTATAGTGCAGTTTCAATAGATATTATTTATTTGCTTATTTTCAGTTATGTATTTGGTACATTGATTTTGGACAAACTTACAGAAGATAGATTAATAAATATATATTTTAGAGGAGAACATGATGGCTGATTTAATGTGTGCCAGTATATGATGTGAAGAAAGTTCAAGGAAAGAAAGTAAATAAGACGAATAACGTGACTTTTGAAAACTGAAGCATGGTAATATTTTATCAGAGAAAAAAGAGTACACATTCAGTATAGATTCTTTTAAAACTTCAGCAAAGATTTGCCCTACTATTAAAATCACTAGCTCTAGTTTGCCTGCAAAGATTGATTTGAAATTGGGCATCTCTCTGGTAGACATTTCTGATTTAATTATCATACATTAAATTTCACATAAGCTCAGTTTTCAGTACAGTACCCTCAATACTATTCAAAGAAGTTTATTGAAAGAAGTTAATGCTTAAATCTTTTTATTTTTCTCTGTGCTTTTTAAGATTTTATAAATTTTGACCCATTTTACATGGTTATGTCTGGTAATCTGAACAACTAACTTGAAGGTAACAATATGCAATACGAAAGCTAGTGTTGAATTCTTATCATTTCACTTATTGAAATTCTACATCACTATTTTTTTACTATTTTTATTCTGTTCAAGAATTTGAGAAAATCTGCTAGTGAATTAAAAGCTCCTTTACTTTCACTCATATAGAGATATATCCAATAATAAAATTAGTAGTATGAATAATTATAATGCAATAGATTTTATATTTGTTTATTTTCTATGTTTATTGAGTTTGGATTGAACTTGAATTATCTTATTCTTGTTGGGTGATGCCTTATTTCTCTACCCAGTAAATTGGGCCAACTAATGGCCAGATAACTGATAAAGTAAAAAATCTGAGTACATCCTTAAGGATATTGCTCCAGGTTAGAGATTAGTACTAGACTTGGAACACTGAGGAAAGAAGGTTCGCTTTCAACAACATGGGTGGGCATCACTCAACTTTCTATCCTGTTCTGGAACTGAACAAAACAAAAAGCTAGAATAAGGAAGAAAACTTTCTCTGACTTCCTGAGCTGGAAAATTCATCATTTCTTGCTCTCTTACATCACAGCTCTTAGTTCTCAGGTCTTTGCCTCTGGGACTTACACCATTCCTGTCCTGAACCTCCTATCCTTAATGCTACATACTTTATACTCAGTTTTCAAGACTTTGTTGTCTTACTGAATTATACTACTTAGCTTTCCTGTTTCTGTATTTTATAGATATCAGGACTTCACAGGTTTCATAAACATCTAAGACAATTTCTACAAAAAATATCCTTGTAACTGTCTGTCTTTCAATCTCTTCTGTTCTGTTCTGTTCTGTTCTACTCAACTCTACTCTAATCTACTCTACTCTACTCTACTCTACTCCTCTACTCTACTCTACTCTACTCTGCTCTATCCCATCCCATCCCATCCCATCCCATCCCATCCCATCCCATCTCATCCCATCCCACTACTTTATTTGTTCTGTTTCTTTAGAAAACTGTAAAATTCCATACTCTATAAGCTACACAAGAGGAATAAGTTACCACAGTGTCATCTCTTAGGTACAAAGATTTTTTTCTCTCTCTATGTATATGGAAATCACTGAACTCAAAACACAACAAATAATCAGTGTACACTTATGGAATATGTTTTTGCTCCTTACATTACTTGGTAAGAATCGCTGCCAAGTTCCATCATATACAACATCCCCTGGCACAGCCATCACAGTGTCATCGGATTTGTTCTTACCCCATTGCTACAAGGCATTCCTGATTAAATTAAGATTGCATTCTTATTAGCACTCACACAATTTGGTTCTTCATAGATATGTACATTTCTGTTTATATTCTTCTTTTTCTAAAATCTTATCTCCTCTGCAGCAGAATTTACTAGATATCCTTTGAGCTCTATTTAAGAATTAATAGTACACAGACTGGGATTTGCCAGCACAAATATTCCGTAAATGATCTTAAAGATTCTGTAGTTCACTGACTCTATTGTCTTTGAAGGGAAATTTTAACATTTACAGAGTTCTGTTTTTCTTTCTCAACACTAAGCAGTGCATATTATGAGCAAAGCTAAGCCTGCATACTATCTGTACAAATTCTATTCATACATGTTCAAATTATAGCTCTTTCATTTGCATTTCTTCTTTCCATAGGTTCTTGAGAGTGTTAGGAACGAAAGTTTACCTTTTAGGTTATATAAACTAAAATGATATCAACAATGGATTATTGAAAATAAGGCAATGACCAGAGTTTAGAATAGTGATAGCAAAACCTTTAGAACTTTCAATTATAAGAAATAGCCAGCTGTAGCACCTGTGTTATAGGTCTGCCACCACTGTTGTAGACCATATATATTTGACTATAATATCAAGATTTATTTATTTTTGTATCCTAGTATATAAGACAATGCAAGGCACTGAACATTTGTTTAGTCACTGAAATTTTGTTAATGAGATGAAGCATTTGTAGCTCACCTATAGCCATTAGACCAAATCTATCTGTGCCATTTTTGTGTGGACCATGAATGTAGCTGTTGTCATACATTGGCATAGTGCCTATACTATCTTTGTGCTACAAATACAAGCATGTGACCTTTTAGCCTACAAAGCCTAAGCATTCTTTCTGTTTCTTAATTCCTAGACAGGAATATACTTGAAGATAAAAAAATGATTAGTCATATATTCATGAACACATAATTTAGTTACAGTGATAATATATGCAAAATTTGAACTATCAACTCTTTTGCCTACTGTGACAATTGTCACAGTACTCTGTCAAGCTGATGGTTGTTCTGTTTTTAATAGCTTGATGATCCCTCAAAGCCATAAGTGCTTAAAAATTGGGCTTTTGGGTGGTGGCTGGATCCTGGTGTGTGACACTTACTCAGGGTGTGGGGACTGGATCAGCACAATGATTAGTTTAATGGACTTCTTGAAATCAGGGGAAGACTCATAGCGGGTGTGGGTGGGACCAACCAATAGGCTTATCACATGAATGGAAGGAAGATGTGATGCTTGCTCCTCTCTGCCTACCCTGCCATAGACTACCTACCCTGGCATGGTCTCTGTCTTGCCACTCTGTTGTGACAAAGCCCAACTACAAACTGAACCGCTATAAACTATGAGCTAAAATAAACCCTTCCCTCATTAACTTACAGGTACCACGTATTCCATTCCATCAATCAGAAAGTCATTAAGAAACCAGTGTTATGAGATTGTCTTCTCCTAGATTCATTCTCCAACATTTGGGAATAATAAGTCTCACCTGGACAACTTGGAAGCTGCTTTCCACTCTGGCTGTCCTGGATCTGTATCTGCCAGTAGAAAGCTTTCTCATATTTGTGGATTGATAAATTGCATGGCTGATCACTTATTTGCTTTTACCATATCTGAGGACAGCTAAGGGGTCAGGCTTCACATTGTCCTAGAGACCTCATGTGAGACTTCATATCTTTGCTTACACCAATCATATGGCTTCTACTCATATTTCTAGGTCTTCCTGTCTCTCTTCTCAAAACAAATACACAACTTGTCAGCCCCATTAAAAGGAGATAATACATATTTTTATGGTATAGGTGATCTTTTCTCTGAAAGCCAAATTCTGTCACTTTTATAAATAAAACAGAAAATTACAATACATTGTGATTTTCCTACATTTTGTATTTATAACCTGATCAATGTGTTGCTAATACAAGTGGACACTCGTTCTACAAAGCTCCCTTCCATGTGCCTTCCTCCCTAAGCCAGTGTTTCTTTCTTTTTCCTGACTGTTCTTGTGGCTAACACCACAGCAATGAGAGTTCTATTCCCTTCTGCAACATGCTCTTAAATCATGCAAATTTGTACACTCCTCTGCTAGCTTTACATTGTCAACATTCTTCTTCTTGATAATTTTCTTTTCAGTGTAAAGGAAGAAAGGAAATTTGTAATTTAGACTCCAAGTTCTTTACCTATAGAAAAGGCGATTTGAGTGAAAACATATGGATGCTCAAAATGTAATTTTTTATACCCTGGGTTGGTGAAAAAGACACATCTCAAACTTTATACATCGAGCTTAAAATATTCACACTACAATGAGTCAGCCATAGAATTTTGTACAGTTGTTCCCTCTGATGCCTGGCAGTGATGCTCAAATAATGCTCCTTCCCAAAATTTAGTTATCATCATTAAGCTCTCATTAATAATAACAGATATGATTAATTAAGTCTTCCTTTTGTTAATGGTCCAGTTTTAATGCTTTAGGTAAACTAACTCAATCCTTAGAGAAAGATCCTCTTCTCATTGCTCCAGATGTATTAACTCTGTATTATTCCCACACTACCTTTTATGGCATCCAATATACAGAGAGATTAAGTAAACTGCTCCAGGTCACACAGTTACCACATGACAGAGTTGGGAGTTAAACCCAAGCAGCGTGGCTCCAGAGGTCCCGGGTTTTTAACAATTAGACCACCTTGTGAACCTCAAGACTCATTATGCTGCAAGACTTCATGTGTGGGCTACATCCTTGAGAAAAACATGTTTGCAAGGCTTTGCTGGATGAGAAAAATGTATCTTTGTTGTATGTTTGTATGAAAGATCAGGCAGACTCAAGTGCCTGCCCAGGTGCCAAGGAGTGGCTAATGAAAGCTCAGGTACCTTTCTCAGAGTTTACAGTGTCATTCAAGATCGATTGGCACTACTTTGGGCAGCAGAATATAATGTATGCATAAAGGAAACTTATTTAGATAATGAACGTTGATGTGATGAATGTGTGAAGATGACCAGGGCAGAGAAATGGTGTTTTGATTTGTATTGCTGCTACCCTTCCAAGGTTGCTGCCTCTCTTCTACATTACCATACAAACTGTGTAATAATTCTGCCACCCCAATACTGCTGCATTACACAATGCAGGGTTTTTACATTTGATGATCTCTTATTGATATATATGACCTAATATGTGCAAAACAAAAGAATATATATATTATATATATAATATATATTATATATATATATTATATATTTTATATATATAATGGAGAGAGACAGAGACAGAGAGAGACAGAGAGAGACAGGGAGAGAGACAGAGAGACACAGAGAGAGAGAGACAGAAAGAGAGATAGAGAGCAAAGTTTTAGCTAAGAAAACAATAAAGAAAAAAGTTTTAACAAAAAACAATATATGCAAGGTAAAGCCATGGCAAATAATGCAGAAAAATAAATTTATACTAGATGTTAATTTTTCTCATAGAATTCTGATCTGATAACATATATATCTGACATCATTACCATATATATATATATATATATATATATATATATATATATATATATATATATATATATACATGCATGATATCTCAAGCAAGCCCACATTTTGCTCTATTTACCTTTGTTCTGTATCTAAAATACAACCCAATACAAATTGTGGTGTTAAAAAAAAAAAAAAGCTAAGCAGTCCTAAACTCTATACCCCCAATTTTAATTATGTTATAATGAAAATTGTGGGGAACTGTCAAATGCCGAGTCAAGCACAGCTGGCATTGGATTGTAAAACTTAGGGGGACTCATATTTGCAAGAAAGTGTGGAAACGATTCATATTATTTTAACATTCAAAAATGTTCTTCTGATTTAAACATTTTTTGTTCTATGTTTCTTTGAAATGAAATATGGGTGAGTCTATATCATTTTGGGCAAATTCTCCAGAAAGTATAATATACAACTACTGCATTTATCAAAAACTGTTCTTTAATTTTAGAGGTCTTTACTGTATAATTATTTTTAGCAAGTAGAAATATTTTTCAAATGTGTAACCTAATTTTATTGTTCATTTTTAAATATTCATTTTGTATATGATAGGCTAGAAATTTGAAATTCAAATGACTCCCTTTCCTTTTATTCTTGGAAAAATCATCTATGAGAAAGAGTTGCAATTCATTTATAACAAAAACAAGTAAAATAAACTTCATAGCTCAACATGAACTAATTAAAATTATTTGCAAGCTGACACAGATGAATAAACTATAAATTTCAGTTGCATAACTCAGATTCTTTATAGTTTATTTTAGGAAAATTATTCATCTACTGAGTCATTGACTCACAGACTTGAGAAATAGACCCATCTTACCAAGTCCTCGTGTTATCAGTATGATCTGGAAAAGTCACTCAGGAAGCACAAGGTCATTTTCTAGTAAGTTGCAAAGTCACAAATCAAATTTATGTCTCCTGCTTCTAAGCCCTTTACGCTAATAAATACTAGGTCAAGTCCTACTAAATATGGAACAGGTCCAGAATTTTAGACCATTTTCATAACCAACGGACCTTGTCTCAAACCCAAGAACTAGGGTTACCAGGAGAACTGCTCGTCTTGTATGGTCACTGATTTTTTTCAGTAAGAATACAATGTTCCCATTCATCATTTGCAAGATCAATGGCAGAGCACCACTTTTCTATGAAAAGGTGTCACAGTTTTAATTGGCTGATGAAGACAGATTATAAACAAAAAGTGTTTTTGATCCATTCACTGGTGACAGTGGGCAGAGGAGAGACACGGCTCAGCCACATTCCTCCTCATTCCTTGGTTTTCTTATCAGTTTCCCAGGCTGCTCTAACACTATAATTCAAACTGGGTAGCGTAGAGCCACAAATTCATTTATAGTACTAGAAACTGAATGAGAAATCATGCTGTTGGTTTGGCCATGCTCTTTCTCTCTAGGTCTGAGGAAGAATCCACCCTGATTTCCATGGCTGGTGCAATCTGTGACACCATTTGATAACTTCCACTTCTCCCCTGCTTTCTGGGGCCTTCCTCCCTCTACATATGTACATCTACCATATGCATGCATAGATTTCTCTTTCCTCATAAAGAAGGTGTTCTAATCTGGTATAACTTCATTTTTGTAGAGCTACTTAGACTTGCAGATCTGTATTTACAAGGTCACTATATTTTGGAATGTGATGTAAGTTACTAGGAGGATTTCAATATATTTTGCAGAGGACTAGAGTCAATCCACTTATCTTCAAATAAATCGTTATTATTTTCATTAAGATAATCTGCTGCAGAAAAAAGTGGATGTATTTTTAAATTAATGCTTTTTTAATAAATCATAACTGCTTGAGAAATTCAGAGAAAAATGAATATAAAATGATCACGTACAGCCACAAATGCCATTCGTTAGCTGATTAGGAGGATATTTTTTAAATGCCAGAGGTAGTGTTATATCTTCATTATGTCAAGAGATGTAGCCAGGGCAAAGGTCAGGTGTTTCAGGCCCTTCAGTTACCCCTTATTATAATTCATTTTTTTAATTTTGTAGTGCTAATTTTTGTTTACTAAAGAGTTATAAATTATCTACAGCCTCTTAGCATATGAATTTATCTGACCCAGATTCTGAGATTCTTCCGCTATAAATATTCACTAGGCAGAGATAATCGAAGCATCTGACATTGATCAGAGTATGTGTATATCTGAGGAGACAGAGTAATTCCAGTCAGTAAGTATCAACACAGGACATACATGGCACAAGGTATAAGACACATTTACTATGTTGTTCAGTTTACCCCTTTACCTGGTATAAAATTTTACATTTCTTTTTCGCTGTTGAGCCCAATAGTTCAAGAATATCAGAGAAAACATTGAATTTCTTGAAAAGTCAAACAACTATTAGTATTTCACCCCAATCCTTTGTGACTATGCTTAGAGTTAAGGGAATCTGTGTACGTTTCATGATGCCCATTTCTTCCTGTTCAGAATTCCTTTGCCCAGGGTATCAGTTTAGAACTCCATGAGAGAAATTTAACATCTAGTATAAATTTATTTTTTTGCCTTTATTTGCCATGACTTTCCCTCCCATATCTTGTTTCTTAGATAAAACTTCTCTCTTCATTGTTTTCTCAGTAGAAACCAATCTCCCAGCCAAACTATCATATGCTCACATACTCTCTTGACTAAGTCAAATGTTATTTATCTTCTCATTTGCAAATCTTGACTACCCTTCAAGACCAGTTCGAATACTACCTATTTAATGAACTATATGAATTCCTGGTTACCCTTTCCTTCTTCACACACACACACACACACACATAGTACATGCACACACACTCACCTATTGTTTGGGTTTGAATAAATGTCTCAAGCCTTCCTTGTCCCCACGGTGCCCTGAGACAGTGATTGAGACTGGGCATGGTGGCACGTGCCTGTCATCCCAGCTCTTGGGAAGCTATAAACAGGCAGAACACTGAGTCTTATCTAGTAGTGAGACCCTGAACACCCTGTAGAACTTTCTCTAAAATATAAAGAAAAAAGAATAAGTGTCCAATAATGGTCCCAGTATTAAAGCCTTAGCCCCCAGCTTGTGCAGATAATAAATGGTGGAACCTTTAAAGGTTGAGGGCTGGCAGGAGATCTGTGAGCATTTAGGCCATACCCTATGGTAATCCAGTCCCTTCCTCTTATGTTTTCTCTTCCTGCTCTGTCATGTGCCCCTACCATGCTGTGCTGAGTCCACAATCACAAGTCTATCTATCATCTATCTATCTCTACCTACCTACCTACCTATCTATGCCAGATGCAACAGGTCTAACTGGCCATGGATTGGAATCTCCAAATGTTTGTGGCAAGAAAGAATTATATTCTTTGTAATTTGCATATCATATTTGCTATAGTGATGTAATGTGACTAAATCACACATGTGGTTTTCAGCTGCTAGGTATGTCTCATATGTTTCTAAATTTGATAATAGATCTTTGTGTATCATCTCAGAGAGCAACAAACTGAACAAAGCCTCTATTGTCATATTAGCGTGTGAAAAACTGGTTAATCTGCTTGGTGTTTCATGAAATTCTAGTTTAAGTTTATTCATATATAACCAAGATTGCCTTAAGAATCCATATATCTACTCTTTGAATATTCCTTAAACTTTTTTTTGGCCATCTCAGCCTGAGGGTGGGGCTGGTGAGGCACATGGTGGCACATATACAAGTGTGTCTGTCTGTCTGTCTGTCTATCTATCTATCTATCTATCTATCTATCTATCCATCTATCTTTTCTCCACACACATGCATGAAAAACATGGACTTGACTGACAGCAGTTAGAATGCTCCATGCAGATTCTGCCACATTTTCGAGAGGTAGATTAATCAACTACACATAGACATGTTGGGCTGTAAATTGTGTAAGAGAAGAAATTGAATGCTTATTTTTATAAGCTTTATAGAACTTAATACAACTTTCGCTTGACAAAAGTTTAAAGAATAGGGACTGGCGAGATAGCTCAGGGGTCTAAAGCACCTGTTTATACAATCTTAGGCAGGTGCAGGGGACCAAATTTCTATCCCAGGCACCACCTGCTGCATCCCCCCCCAAAAATGTTTAGAAAGTATTCAAAGTGTAGCTATGTGGATTCTTAAGGCAAACTTGGTTGTATATGAACAAACTTCAGAAATTCATAAAACTTAGAATTTCATAAAATACCAAGAAGATTAAGCAGTTTTTCACATGCTAATATGATAATAGAGGCATCGTTCAGTGTGTTGGTCTCTGAGATGGTACACAAAAAAGTTATCAAATTTAGAAACATGTTATTTGGTAAAAACAATAAGTAGTAATTATACCTTAGCTCCCAACAATGTATTAATCTCAAAGTATGTATGAAGAGCAAACTTATTTTTACTTTATGGCTTTAAATTATAGTGAGGAGAAAAACATTCCAAATAATTAGTATATAGATTTGACAGGCTGAGTTTATTTAAGCAAGTGTATAAATCTGAAATAATACCAAAAATGCTAACATGTTAATATTTGAAACTGTTAGGCTGAATTATGACTACTTAGGAAAGGGTATCCTGCAAGGTAGTAATTTAAAACATAAAAGGGGAAAATGCCTGCTTCATGTTATTTGAGCTTGAGTTTCGAGCTGACAAAACTCCAGTTCTATTTAAGTGTCTATTAATGACCACAGGAGAAAAAGAAAGAAAACCTAGAATCAGAAATTGAATTGGTTTTATTGTGAGTTTTCCAATAAACATTTACATAATTCTCTTTCTTCCTTCTTAAAAGGTATCACCTTATGCACAAGAAGAACGAACAGGAACCTGCTTTCCCCCTGGTTCTTTTTCCTGTTGGATTAGGTCTCTTTAGACTGAATGGCTTTTATTTCTGAACTTATTATACCTTATTATACCTTATACCTTTCAGAGTATTCTCTACTGGCAGTAGCTATAGAATTAGCTTACTGTTTGTGAGCCTTTCTTTTCCTGATATTGTCCACTGTGTAATCTTCTCGGTTTTCCATCATTCATCCCTCTGCTGTCTAGGCTACACTCTGGCATCGTTGCACACACACACACACACACACACACACACACACACACACACGGGCACATACTGCGTTGTTAAAATGGAGCTTTGTCTTATTTGCAACATGTCCTCACCAGTAAGCACAACATACATAACAATCCCTCAAGAAAAGCACTATATATTAGAACATTCATAGTTTTAGAGAAGGAGATTTACTGCCTTAGTAGGTGATTTACTTCTTTTAGGAAGAAACTTTCCTCTTCCAAAGAGTGAACAATGATTGTAGATGTGGTGACAGGATAGTTTACTTCCAAAGCATCTCTAAAATGATTCTTAAATAAACTTATTTTCCCTTCCTTTCTCACTTTTATCTTTTACCTCAGATTTTGCAAGTCATTCTCACCTCTGCTCTAAAATCTCTTAGATTTGAACAAATTGTCTACATTTTAACAAAAACTACATCTCAATGCTCAGAGACATTAAAAAATTCCAGGCCAAGTCTTAGAGCTACCAGAAGTCTTGGCCATAGTTTTTACAAATAAAAGTGTTTTGTTAGTTCCATGAGAACAGTTACTAAAACCTATTCATTTCCAGAGGACTTTCAAAGAAACGTATATACAAGTAACATGGACTCATCATACATCTCATTATTCCTTAAAGGAGAGAATACAACCTGTATCAACTCACCTTCATCACTCATCACATAAACTTAGGAGATTATGTCATAAAACTTAATAATCAGTATTGCCAAATTTGACTGGAAGTCATCTGTTTCTGACCACAAAATTTTAACAAGCTTCTCTCTTTGACAGAATTATGTCCTGCTCTCAGCAGAATCAGAAATAATGGAATTGCTCATTAAAAATAATGAGATGCCTCTGTAATGAGAGCTGATCTACAGCTTCCATCTGTGAAACATCTTGTTTTCAATAGAAAAAATAATCAGTATCATTGGAGGTCCTCACTTTGGGTAGAAAAGGTAACCACAAAACTATGCTTACTTATATAAATTGAATATTCTAAAAAATTTACCAAAAAGCAGATTGACCAAGAAAATAAGGTACATTTGATCATAAAATGGATTGCAGGGAGACAAAATATGAATAGGACACTCAGTATTCTGCTCCCTTGAGCCACATAGTTATCCTACAGAATCTGTCCAGACAGAATCCAGCTGACGAAGGGTTAATCTCATTTTTTTCAGCCCATCAAACACTTGTACTCTTCAAGCCTCCAAATGTACTTTTCTTGCCTTAACTGCCACTTTCGTGCTGTGAAAATGGAACTTAATTTTTACTGAAGCCATACAGAAGTTTAGCAAGCAATTTCTTCAGATACATCTTGCTGGTTTCTAGAATCTTCCGGCTTCCAACATCATTAATAAGAAATAATACTACTTTTAAAATAATAATAATCATAATAATAGCCAATATTTCAATTCTTACTGTGCCCCAGGGTTTATGCTACCCATTGTGTTATTCAAGCTTTACAAAATTCCCAGGAAGTAGGAATTATAAATATTTCCATTTTGTACCTAAAATGCTAGAGGTTTAGGAATATGAATTCGTACATCTAAGGTAAAACACCAAGTTAGGGATTGTAGTATGATTAAAGAATGGAAGATTTAAGGAAAGGCAGCTAAAATTCAATTTTATTTTACTTTATCTTTTTTGTGGTACCAGAGATCAAACTTGAGGCCTTGCACTTGCCAGACAGGTGCTTATGCTGCTGAGCTAGCTCCCTAGCTCTGCACATTAATTTTAATTAATTTAACTTCACATGCATTGCTGAGGATACAGAACTCATACTAGTATTCTTATTTTTAAATTTATGATGGACAGATGTTGCACTACTTCAAAGACTTATCCAATCATCCTAGTCCAAATGTTCTTTGCTCCTTTAACCCACACCTAGAGTAGGGTGATTGGCTGGATAGTACCCTATCTGGTGGACCACACCCTTTCTCAAAGGGGTATCCATGCTGCTGGCCATGTAAAAACAGCTATTCTGCTGCCAGATCTTCTAAAAGTGTTCAGGGGGAAATGTATACTATTATGTGAAATACACAAGTGTAAATATTGTTCAAATCTTTCAAAAGAACACCTGCAGGTCAGACAGGGTCCAGAGGCCAGCAGTTTTCCCCCTTTAAATTCTGCTGGAACACTTGTGGCTAGCTGGATTTCTCAGCTGCACTCTCAATAGTTTGAGCTTCTGACTTGCATGGGAAAAGTTTTCCTCAGTTTCCACTGTGTGGCTCTGTTCTATTCTTCTCCCCCCAATTTGAAATGGTTACAAATTATTCAAGTTTTCCTCCATTTCAAAATTTAGCACTGGATAATTTTCAGTATTCAAGACAACAACAGGAGTTTAAAATAGTAGTTACTTTTCCCTTCTCCGGAACACACTACCTGACAATTTCAATTCAAAGGATGATAGTTAGGTGCCGCAGAGATGTCTCAGTGGGATAAGTGCTTCCCTGGCAAGTGCAAGGACCTGAGTTCAATCCCTGCTTCCTCAAAAGGAAAAAAAAAATTAAAGGACAAGAGTTGTATTTGGGTCATTATTTCAGAGTTCATAGCATGGCTGGCTGGCTCCAACGCATGAGATTCATGGTGCACAAATACTGAAGAGTAAAGCTCGGCTCATCAGAACTGGGAGGCAAACCTCATTAACTGTGCCGAGACTAAGGGGCAGAAGCACTTACAGAGCCCAGAGTTGCACCTCTGTAGGCCATTCAGACACATCTAGAAGTGTGCTTTAGTAATCTCGGTGGCTCTTGGGCTAATCGTGCTGACAATTAAGCTTAACCAACCAAAAATTGTTATGGAAATTGACTGAGTCATTTAACCTCAGCTAGCTCTCTGTCATCTGGTTAGGCGGCCTACCTGCCTGAGAACCTAAGTAGGACCAGACACAGAATGTCATAGCTAAATCAGTTCAGTCACCTGTAGAGAAGTGGTAGGTCTATAAGTGGTACAGTATGGGAAAGAAGCAGAAATGGGTCAGGTATGTGTCATCTTTTTTTTCTTCATTGATAATGTTTAAGAGAGAATTAAAGTATTCCACAGTGAGCTGGGATACCAATCTAAATAAACACCAAGATATCATGTTACTATTGGTAATCTCAACCAGACTATTGGAAATAAGCGTGGAGCATTGGGGATTGTCCCAAGGGATTCAGCACTGTCTCATATGCCTATGTTAAGTCAGTAAGAGTAGTAATAATATTCACTATAGAAAGAGGTGATGTTCAGGGACTTCCAGACAGGACATTCTCTTATTTTATTTTAACTAGTATTTTATTTAGTTCACAGAGCTAAATAAATCTTTAACTTCAAGATTTTTGTTCAACCCTACACATAGACATACAACTCCCCAGTACTCACACAAGGAATTATCTGACTTCAGGCTCTACCACCTGTATTTAGCAACAAGGTGGAGATAGTAATAAAAAGGCTCTATTTTACTGAAGGACAATAGACAGTCCATTGTCTGCAGAAGTCTCCTTTGGAAGGAAGATACAACAACAACTTAGAAACATTTTGTTATATATATAACAAAAGATTTATTCAATCATCTTACTCCAAATGTTCTTTGCTCCTTTAACTACACCTAGAGCAGGGTGATTGGCCGGATAGTACCCTATCTGGTGGACCACACCCTTCCTCAAAGGGGCATCCATGCTGCTGGCCAGGTGGAAGCAGCTATTCTGCTGCCAGATCTTCCAAAAGTGTTCAGGGGAAAGATTAAACAAATAATGGCCTTCCAGTATGATATATTTCTTTTTCTCTTCTTTTAGATGATTATCATTTTGGGGACTACTAAAACAAAGTCACAAACTGGGTGACTTTTGAAAACAGAATTGCATTTGTTCACAGTTCTGGAGGTTACAGGCTCCAAATCAAAGTATCCAACAGCATCTTCCTCCAAAGACTTCATGGGAAATTCTGCTGTCTCTTTCAGCATCTTGGCGTCTGGATATCCCTTGGCTTATGGATGGAATACTCTTATCTCTGATTTTGTCTCCACTTTTTCATCCAGTCAGAATATTTTGCACTGAAATTAGGAACACCAGGATAATCCAGGATGATCTCATTCTAAGATTCTTAAATTGGTCACATTTTGCAGATTTTTTCCAAGTAAGGTTTTACCAAGCTCCACACTACCTGGAAACATCTCTTTAAAGGTCACTATTCACACAACTATAGATATAGTCCACCCACAAACATACAAACAGTCTCTCCCCTCTACCCTATGGCAACTGTCTGTACCTAAAATCCCTAAATAATTAAATTGCCTTACAATCCTTACTTTGGAGAAATGGATCAGGGAAGAGCATGTTTGTAGAAAATGTGCTTGGCATCTATGGAACATAAAATCTAACAGGTGAGGTCAATTAAATTTTTGCTATAACCTTGGTTTAGGTAGGTATTTTGAAAATGAAAGTCAACTCAACTAAGAAAGCTGAAATGGGTACAGGATGTGTGGTTAAACAATTAAAATGATTAAATGGACCTAAATACCTGCGGCTAAGAAGATTTCTGTGTATCAATGTGGTCCCCATACACACAGTTCCTTCAATGTCAACTACAGAGAATGAAGAAAAATCCTATTTTTAAAGTAATTTTTTTTTAAATTATGACAAATAAAAAAATAGAGAAATCTCATGGCTCTAACAAAATCTCTCCAAGGTTTTGTTAGGGTATGTTTCTTTTTTCTTTGGCAGAACTGGGAATTGAACTCAGGCCCTTGCACTTGCCAGGGAGGTTCTTATTCCACTGAGTCATCTCACCAGCCCTTGTTATGATACATTTCTACCTTTAGAAAGTGCATTTTCTTTTTGACTCACCTGTCTGTCTTCTTATTCAGGTAGAAATTATATACTTATTGTGATTCAGTTTTATCAAGATAGGATTCTTTTTGTAAAAAATTACTTAAATTCTTAAATATATAGTTTTCAAGATACTACCTCTGTACGAGAACCTTCTGACAGTTTCCTGTCCTTCCTACTTTGAATCCTAAAGGATTACTGGATGTGAGGCTTTCAATCCTGGCCCACTCGTCTCTCCACCTGTCTGCCTACTTTGCATATCCTAATTAGCCCAAGCCTATTATTTCATGGATGCCAAACTAATTCATAAACAGAACTTGATTTACAGATAAGACTCACTGGAAACTTGTTAAACCAGTTTCTCCTCAGCTATGATTCAAGATTTGCTATCTGCACCTTAGCTGAAATAAGCTCATTAAAAAGTAGGACTCGCTCCCTAAGTCACACCTGCCCTCCAAGTCAAAATGTGCTGTGGCCTAGCTGTCCCCTCAAGCATGCAAGCATGCTCTCTTGTTCAGGACTCTGTTTCTCCACCTACAGTTTGCAGAGAAACATGGTTTCCAACCCCAGCTATGCAATTAAAACACCTAGGGGGTTGTGATTGCTTTCAACAGAAAATTCTACTATCAAGGATCTTGACTTAAACCATCTAAAGTAGAGTAGTCAGAGGTGACAATGTTGGTGCCTTGCAGGAGATTCCCTTGTGGCCCTAGGTTTGAGAACTGCCAGTAAATAATGGATTTGCAAAGTGTAATCCCTGAGGCAGGAGAATCTGTGTCACCTGAACTTATAAGAAATATAAAATTTTGAGCTCTGTCTGAGGCTTTCTGAACTCATATGTTTTAGCAGCTGTGGGAGGCCATGATATAATTTTTCACAAGCTCTCCAGGTGGGTTTGATGACTACTAAAGTTTAAAAAACTTTGCCACTGAGTGTGTTCTGCCATTTGAAGTCCTATGAGAAGTTGAAAACTGAGGGACACCTGAGCCTTATTCTGGAATTACTCACTTGAAGGGAATTCCTTGACATACAGATGGATCTACACAAAGCACAGGCCATCAGACCTATAACTCTAGTCAGAATATGACGAGAACTGTCAATGTGAAGACTAGAGAAAAAAACGCTACTACTTAGTGGAAGGATTGTGTACAAATAGAGAAAGGCTGCAGGCAACAGAATCATAAAAATAGGAGGGAGAGGGCATTCTGACAATTCTCTAGTTTTGTTGGAAGGTATGAGAGAAAAATAAATAGATGAAACTATAGAGGATTTCAAATATCTCTATAGCATTCTCCAACCCTTCTAATAAAGTATAAAGAATGCATAGGTAGACAAAGGCAAAAAGAGGGTGAAGACAAAATCCCTAAGATAGAAAAAATCAAGGTATCTTCAATAGAATTCCTAATTTGAGTTTTATACAGTGGTCATTTAGGGTGTAAGGTCTAGGGCTCACTCTAAGGATTATGGGAAGGTTCTGTTACATGGGACAGAGGAATAGGGTTTATGAACTTGAAATTTCATTTCAATTCCCAAATACTTCCCACCTCAGGTCATGCTTGCTTAATAGGATTTCCTCATTTACTAAGACCTTGCCTGTTCCTCATCTGTCTTTCTAGTTCTATTTTTCTCAGGTGGACTCATTGGATACTCTGAATTATTAAAATGTTGAAAATAGGATTTTATGACATAAGATACTCTTGAGTCATCTACAGCAGTGTAGTGCTGAAAAGCAAACTAAATGACACTGTCAGATATCCTTTATTGTTGGCTGTAGACCTTGCTAGAGGACTGCCATCTAGAACAATCTTCTGGATTCCCAGTGCTATATGAAAAAGGAAGGCAATAAAAGGTAATGGTTATTTGTTGAGTCCAGATGTGGTGCAGCAGTTCCCTCTCTTTGAGGGAGCAATCTCTATTTTCCCTACCCTACGCCTGACAACTACACCTCACCTCCCCAACTTCCTCTCTGGATCTCTGATGATGTGTTTGGAGATGACACTCCAAGATTATAATGTGGGATGCTGCCTGGACAATCAGAAGGATGTATTCACCAAACCCTGGAGACTGCCTCTTTCTCTAAATTATCAAATGTAGATGATGGAACTTGATGGGCATACTCTGCAATTTCCTTGAAAAGGCAAATAAATAACTTTCTGAGAAACTAGTATACATGGACAAAATTTGTCTTACTGTCTCTTATAACACCCTATAAACATGTAAACTTTTAGTCCATGTAATTTTGGTAAAAGAACACTATATAGCAATAGCCTCAGTCTAAATAAGATGGTTCCAGGTAAGGTATTGGTATTAACAGAACTGGGATATTTAAACTGAAAGAAAAAGATAGCACAGAACTCTATCAGATATATGGAACATTTAACTGTAAAAACCTTGTTTAAACTATGTAAGGAAAATATAACATGGAAAATAGAATATTTCATAAATAATGTTAGAAAAAATGTTTATGTACTTGGGAAAATAAAATCAAAGTTATATCTCTACTATTTACTAGTCCAAAAATGAATTCTGGGTGGCTTAAAACTCTAAATGCAAAATCCCATAAAATAGTGGTTTTAAAATTATTACTTAATATGCCTTGCATATAATGAGCTTTTAAAAATTATGGGATTCATTAGAAACAAACTAAGTGAAAAACTGTGAAATTGGAACTCAAACAGTATTTTTAAAGCTTCTCTAGTAACTCATGTATCTCAAAGTTTGGAAACCATTTCAAGTAAACAATAATTTAAAAAGGTTTTGGGAGATGGGGAGATAGCTTAGTGGAATAAGTGCTTGCTTGCCTGGAAAGTGCAAGTCCTGAGTTCGATCCCTGGTACCACCAAAAAAAAAAAGTTTCTGAGCTCCATAGAGGTCTAAACAAAGAACAGATTAACAACGAGTGAAAATATTTTAATTTTAAAAACATTAATTATTCAGGAGATTTACTAGTTTTCCTTGGGTTTAAAAACAGGAATAATGACATTTTAAAGCTTCATAAATTAACTTGGCTAAATTAACAGTGGCTTTGTAACAGGAAGCCCTATTCATTTATATTCTTAAATATTTTCAGAAGTATAACAATTTCCTGGTCACAGAAACACCAGGAAAAGGAAAGAACTGAATATGCATTCCATGTAAACATATGCTTCTTAAGAGCAATAGTGACTGCCATCATCACAACAGCTTGAGCTATGCACCACTTCCTCCTCCTCCTCCTCCTCGTCCTCCTCCTCCTCCTCTTCTCTTGTTCTTCTTGTTCTTGTTCTTGTTCTTGTTCTTGTTCTACTTCTTCTTCTTTTTCTTCTTCTTCTTCTTCTTCTTCTTCTTCTTCTTCTTCTTCTTCTTCTTCTTCTTCTTCTTCTTCTTCTTCTTCTTCTTCTTCTTCTTCTTCTTTCTTCTTCTCCTTCTTCCTTCCTATTATTATTATTATTTTAGTTTTGGCCAAATTTTTTATTTAGTATTCTGTAGTTGTTTAACACACACTTAAATGGTCTTACTGGGGGAGGGAAAGGGGGCATTCTTACAGATTCCCAAGGAAATGTCAAAAGCACAAATTATGGCCAGCACTATCCATTTGCTTTTGAGTTTCCTGGATGAATAGCACTTTTCATACTGAGAGCATGGAGAGTTCAGCTGGAAGACACCCTGAAATCCTAAGAGTAGTAAAATGATTCAACTCTCAGTGGAGATCAATGTACATCCATCTAGATGGCTAGATGTTTGTGGAAGATCTCAGAATTGCTTGTCTTATTTACTGGGGAAATAATCAGGTAGGAAGTTTAGAGACACTTACTTGGAAAATTACAAAACTAGTACAGGTCAAGCATTACACACTTAAATATTTGCTTGTTAAAATCAAGTCATAAAATCAAATAAAATTAAGCATGTTTTATTTTTCTTTCCTCACAAGAACATAAAAATGATGTAGAGGAACTTAACAGGAAGTTTTTAAAAAGGTAACACAATTTTCCTTTTAGTAGTCCTTGGCAGTTACAACAGAATAGTTTCTACTTTTTGTTTGTTTCTTTGAACAATAATTTGGTCCAAAATTTTGTTTGTTTCTAGTATCTGCTTCTGCCTCCCCCTCTATCAGATCAGCTTTCTCCATGGCCATGAACTACATGGAGAGGGTCCCCCTCTCCCTAAAAGGGAGAAGCCCTCATTCTTGTCTGTCAACCCGATCATGACCACTTGAGTAGAGATCACTTTGGCTGCTTGAGTAACTGTCTCGACTCCCACCATATCCGTCTTGTGAGCTGCTGTAATCATCATAGCAACTGCTTCCACGATAAGAAGGTGGGGGCCTTGGTAGGTGGAGCACTATGTGAGTTACCAAATTCTCATATGAATCTCTATAGGAACCTCCACTCGGATGATCTAAGTAATCACGATCCTGACCATATCCATCTCTATCACTATAGCCTCTTGATGGGTAGTCATCACGTGAACTGGAACGACCATAATCATGGTAAGTATACTCTATTGGTGGTAGGGCATAATGTCTCATATCACAAGAACTTGGGTAATCTCTGCTTGAGTAGCTGTCTTTAGTTGAATATCTATCATCTCTTGGAGACAAATAAACATCTTTGAGAGAAAGCAGGAGTTCTCTTTGAGGAAGTCCTCCATAACTATCTCTTCCACATGATACAGGGACTCTCCCTTCCATTCCACTGCTGCTTCGAACTGGTCCTGAGAGAACTGATCTTTTAGGGGGAGGACCACCACTTTATGGTAGTGGTCCCCTTTACACTGGATGGGGACCTCTGGTAGAACTCATATTAAAATGCATGGATTATCCACCATCATCCACGTGCCCTCCATGTGAGGGAGATCCCCTATTTCCTCCACTTCCTCCTCTGTGACCACTGGGATGGCCTCTGCTTCTGGGAGGTGAAGGTGGTCCTCATCTACCACTTTCAAATGATGGTTTGGTCTCTTGTTCCACTTCGATGGATTTTCCTTCCAAGGATTTTCCATTCATGTCCCCAGCTGCATCCTTAGCATCTGCTGGGCTTTCAAAGGTAGCAAAAGCAAATCTTCTTCATTTATTGGTTTCTCAGTCTTTCATCAAGAGTACTTTCACTATCTGTTCAAATATTGTTTCAAGGGCTTTCTCATTTGCTTTTTTATTTTATTTTATTTTATTTTATTTTATTGAAGTACAAATATCAATGAGACAGTTTTAAGTTACCTTGACAAGATGGATTTGGTAAATTAATACATTGCAAACTGTTTTCATAATGTTTTGGTATCATAGAAGGGGGCTTTTTCATTTGTTTCCTTTTTTTTTTTTTTTTTTTTTTGCAGAACCAGGGATTGAACTCAGGCCCTATGCTTTCCAGGGAAGCACTTATTCCACTGAGCCATCTCCCCAGACCTCAGTTTATCTTTTCTGTATTAAGCCCACCTATAAAGCTAAGCTTAAGCGATCTGCTTCAACCATTTTTCCCCTGGTAAGTTGGAAGAGTGGTGGTGGTCTCAAGCTCTCCCAAGTTCACTCACAGGAACTGACCACACAGCCCCTGTGTGACACAAATGACAGCTTCTGGTTACTAGCACACAACTGAAAAGCCACTAGCATAACTGTACAACCTTCATATTATTTTCTACTAACAATTCCTGACAATGGTGTCCCAAAATGAAGATGCTTATACCCCCCTATGGATAATGCACTCTATCCACCCTGAGCTTAAATATTACCCTTGAATCATTTTATCATAAACTCTAGATTATCACAAATGGTTAGAACATATACACTTAAATATCTTTGATTGTCCTATTCAACACTCCTGTGGATACTGTCTACTTTGTTGTGAGCACATAGAAATAGCTTAGGGGATAATATTATTGGAAGCATGCTAGAAATATTAAACAAGCCCCTTAAATAGAGGCTCAAAAATGCTGAAATAAAAATTATAGAGATGGAAGTAATAATCTCGACCTTAGACGTGAAGTTCAGAAAGAAGAAACTAAGAGCTACGAAATTCTGAGATGTACTCCTACTTCCCAGCTAGCCAGCCAAAAGCATGGGCATTTTGTTAATAAGCTTTCTTCTCTGTAAAGAACAGAGCATGGGATTCACAGTCTCATCAGGGGCTCTTGCTCCCTAACTCCAATGGAGGGAGCCATGGATGAGCAGACTGCAGATGATGCTGCACTTGTACTAAGTAGTTTTCCACCAAAGTTGAAGTACCCCACGTTAGGAGGACATCCATGAATGAAGCTGTAACCAAAACAAACAGCAGATAAAAGGGGCTGTAAGCAAGTCTGTGTAGCTGTGGAGAACTGACAACTGTGTCAACTTGTAGCACCCAGCTGGACTAAAACAGCACAGTGCTGGGTATGGGAGGCCCACTTCAGGAATGTGGCCAACAAAATGTAAAGAACTTGAGAAGAAGAACAGAAGCTGTTGAAAGCTGTTGGGCACTCTTGGTTCTCTGAGGACTGTTGTTTCTTGGAAGAACTTTTCGTGCTGGCTTTCCTGATGAACTCGGCTCTTCTCATTATTGGAAGAGCTCAGTATGTTGTTTTCCCTGAGAACGGCTATGGGGCTATGATTCTCTTTGGGGGAGCTCTGCTCCTTACTTTGATAATCACTTCCTGCTCCCAAGGGAGAAGGTGGTGTACTGTTCAGAGCTCTGGAGAAGTCTGTCAATCTGGCTTATCTCTTATGAACTTATTATCTGAGGAGCTTAAGACCTGTTGCCATGGGAGGTGACTGATACTTTTGGGGGAAGCTGTTGGTCTTTACTTTGAGTTATTTTTCTTAGCTCCAATATAGAACTCTCAGTTTGTTAGCCCAGATCCTTTATCCACTGGCACTAACTTTCTTTTCCCATGACTTTGGGCCTTCACAGCGCAGATCCATGAAATGCCTGCAAGAGACATTGTTGTGGGTGCTTTGCCTCCAGTTGGACTCCTGGGGGCCATTCCTATGGACTCTAGGTCCTTAGCTACACTTACATGGGACATTGCTCTAGGAACCAGGCCCTCAGCTGGATTCTATGGGTCTTCAGTGTGTGGACAGAGGTCCTGCACTCCCTTTGCATGCAACTTTTTGGGTGACTGCTGGAAAATAATCTCACAAACTGTGAGTCCTGCTTATAACTTTTTCCTCTTGCAAATCTCTGACTACAACACTAATCTTCACCCTGTAAGGACATATTTTCAGTATTATAATGCCTTAAAGAGACTCATGTATTTTCCATGAACATTTGTCATGCAAGTGTTGCTAGTAAGGTAGTATAAGGGTACATTAGTTAGCTTTTCATTGCTGAGACCATATACCCAATGCACATAACTTAAAGAAAGAGAGGTTTAACTGTTTCATGCTTTCAGAGGCTTCAGTTCACTGTCACCTGGATCCAAGGTAGAAATGGCAGGGCAGAAAGGCACTATGGTGCAAAGATGCTTATCTTTTGTGGCCAAAAAGCCGAGCGTTTGAACTGTATCAGAGAGGAAGGGGCTCAGGACACATAGAGTAGTCATGTCTATGGTTGTATGAACCACTCAGACACATGAGAATTGTATGTCAACAATTCCTTAGGTGGCAAGCCGACAATCCAGCTTAACTGGATTGTCTCAAAGGTCATGCAGAATGGCATATACCTCCAAGCAGAAGGAACAGGAAATAGTAGGCAAGAAGCCAAATTATACTAAAAACAGATTATATATATATATATATATATATATATATATATATATATATATATATATATATATATACTAAATAAAAGCAATAACCAACGTTAAAATCCTAGTTTTCCAGGATAGATGGCAGATAATGTTTCCAGTAAGAGAAATATTGTGTGCACCCAGGAAGCAATGGGCATTTCTTTTGCTTTTATTGGTCTGATGTTCACATCCCAAAACAAGAGTCATCTCAGGTATCTCAGGGTAAAACAAAAGTTAAAGCATTACTCGGGATGTTAAAATTTTACCTGCTGCACAAGAAATTAAATGGTACTGCTTCCCACATGTACTCCTATTTTCCTTTTCATTATGGATTTCATTACAGATGTACAACCCACTAAGAACATTGCCAAAGGATATCATTATAATCTGATGCCTTGAAACTCCAATTAAATTAGTCACTTGAAGAATATTGAAGCAGTTGGGGAAATTCCCTGACATTAAATGACTCTGGCATTTTCAACAGTCTTGGTTAGCTCAGCTTTTCACAGAGAACAGCTGGAGAGGTAAGGATACAAAGATGTGTTGATTGCACAGCCAAGAAGCCTGAGGGAAATCTAGATTAAACACATGCGACTTCTGTTCACCCTAAGGGCCAGCCAATGGGAAATGCACCCTTCACTCCTGAGAATGATGGATGTGATAGTACAAAGAAAGTAAAAGGATGGACACCTGGGGCCATCCTATGAGATTTGCTTGAACTTTCTCATTACTCAGAGTGGCCCTTGCTGTTTCAGATATGTTCAGCTTGCTTCCTTGGAACTGCTATTGAATATATATGTGATATGAGTCAGGCAATGGCCACATAAAATTGAGAGATCATGTCATGCCAAGGAACCTAGCATAGTAGAAAGTAAAACAGATGTGGAGCCCAAGCTTGGGAACTGAAACCAATTGGCCAAAGCTTCATTCTTAATTAATTCTCAGATTATCCCTGGATATACTGACTAGATATTTACTAATATTATGGCATTTAAAATGTCTTTTCAAAAAAGCCCAAAATTCCAAGCAGTATCTTTACAAATAACTAGGTTGAAGTTAAGAGAATAGTTGAAGAAAAGAGTTCAGGAGCCCAGGCTTTTCCTTCAACCATAAAGGAAAACACTACTCAGGAGCAAAATGGACTCATTTAGCAATTCAGACATAGAATCATGAAATGGAGTTCACCCAAAGCGTGCTGGGAAATTATGCCCCTACTTCATTATTAAGACGAATAAGATTTGGTTCTGTCTCCTTTTTCACCTTTTCCTTTTGAAAGAGAACTTAGGGATAGATAACAGAGACTTAGAGCCATCTGTATGGCAAACCTATCAGATTAATTTTCTCTTAGAGAGTTCTTCTGAATTATAGGAGTCTGACTATGAGTAACAGAGAGATGGAAGAATGCAGGAACATAAATGCCTGAGGAAGACTATCATATGAAGTCTCATTTTAACACCTTAATATTTGAGTAAAACAGGTGAGATATCTCTCACCACTTATATACTTCTGCAATTTGACTCTTTCTCTTGTTTAAGTCATTTTAAATGTTTGCTCCATTCAATTCCTGTCAACCACAGAAGGAGAATCAGAAACATATGTGCTATGACTGTGACACTGAGTGTGCTTGACTGATACTCATAGCTCCCAAAAGATGCAAACTGCTGTTCCACAATCCTGTCATCCTTTTCATCCTCCAGTTTTTCTGAAAAAGCCTCTATTTCATTTGGCATTGGGAAGCCACTTTGATTCCATTCAAGGATGGGACACGAGCTACAAATATTGATGCCCATCTCCCTACTGGGAATTTTTCCGGAGGAACTGAAACCATCATTTCATAGTGATATATGTGCACGTACATGTATAGTAGCACAATTTGTGATAGTCAAGTCTTGTAAGCAATCAAGATGCCCATCACATGAGGAATGGTTGAAAACAATGTGTATTTCTATACAATGGAGCATTACTCAGCTACAAAAAATGATAAACTTGAAGCATTTATATTCAAGTGGATGCCACTTGAACATACACTAATAAATGAAATAAACCAGATGCACATGTGCAAATATCATAGTCTCCCTAGTATAAAAAAAAAGAAGAAATACAAATAGAAAGGTAAAACATCAACTAAAGAGTATTTAGTCAGATAGTTAGAGAAAACTACTGCATATGTTGCAGGGTAATAATCAGCTTTTCTTCTGGATGGTTAACAGCCTAAGTTTGCATATTAAAAATTGGAGAAATGGAAGGGCTGAAAGGTCAGCCAACATTTTGACCCTAACCTTTCAAGGTCAGTGAAGACTCAGGACATAGGAGAACCTGTACTGTAACACCATGGAACTCAGTTGTGCCCCAAATTTTCTGATCAATGAGACTATGGGACCACAGAGGAATGTGATAGTGTGCCTAAGGAGAGTCTCATGGAGAGAAAAATTTCTCTCAGGCTTTCACAGAGAGCAAACTTGTCAAGCAATGGCCATGACTCATCCGCACGGTTGACACTGACAAACTATCTACAGAGTGAGGTGCAGGGTTACAGGATAAACCCTGAGGGGACTAGACTGACCTCATCAGATATAAAAGTTACATTTTTTGCTATATAGGTCTTGCTTTATCTTGATGTTAACCATCCAGCAGAAAAATATAAAAACGAGGTATATAAAATAAGGCCATAATAATAAGCTGAGCTGTAAATGGCTCTAGTCAATGACTTCTTCAGATATCCCACTATTATTGTGAACTGATGGACTGTGTTGGATTGTTTCACTGAATTCAAACACTTATAATAATGGAATGACAATAGAATAACCATCTTTCATAGGACTAAACAAAAAAGGGGATACAAAGGAAAAACCATTCAGTGTTTGTGTAAACAGTACAGTTAGGATAAATATGCAGTACTTTTGCGTAATTCTATGAGAAGAAAGATTTGCACTAACAGTATTTGAACAAGATATCTAGTCTGCTTATTATACTGTGGATAACCATCAGGAAGATAACAATGTAAAAAGTATTAATTATTGAAACTGTACTATGATTCAGCTTTAAAAAAAAGAGATAGGTATACAGCTACATTCTCTTAATTCATTGATCAGAGGCACCTGCTCTGACAGCATTTGTACATAGAATATCATGTATGCACCTTGTACAACAAAACACCACTATGAAAACAAGGTGCAATGTATTCATTGTTGAATCTGTACTAATAATTTGATTTGAAACAGTCTCATTGCTACTTGTTCTTCAATAAAATAAAATTATTCTTAGGATCCAGGATATAGCTCAGTGGCACAGTACCTGCCAGCAAGCATGAAGTCCTGAGTTCAGTTCACAATAGCAATAAAACAAATTCTAAATTAAAAAAATAAAGATGTATAATTGCAGTTGTAAATTTAGAATTCTAACATTATATAGGGTGTTATACAGTTAATTATGCAACTATCACTAAAGCTATAACCTGATACTGATAATATGAGCTCTAAGCCTGTAACTATAGAACCGGTTTCATCTAACACTATTATAACTATTCTCCTAAGAAGGTAAAACCATAAAATTTAAAAGTTATATTATCATAATAATAAGATTTAGACATGATATCTTGTCTAAACACTATTGGTGCAAACTTTCTTCTGATTAAACTAAGAGAAAGTAGTAACTGTCTTACTAACCTGTTTTGAAACTATCTCATTGCTACTTCCTTCTCAATAAAATTATTAAAAAAATAAATAAAATAAATTAAAAGTGAAAAGAAAAAAAAAAAAAAAAAAAAACAAACAACAAATATTGATGCCCTAGGAAGCAACAAGCATCTCTAACTAGGTCTCTGTCCTAGAGAGCTACAATCTAGTAGGAGCACCAGTGTGTAAAGAGCAGGGTGTAATGGTGCATAACTAGATGCCGAACCCCACGCACAAGACTTTCATGTCTGCAGAGATGTGGTTCTTTAAGAAGAATGCATTATGAGAGTACTACGACTGACTAGCTATTGGGAGGTGGGTCTGGTCAGATATGGAGAGCCCTGCTGTATTCCTTGGAAAGGAATATTTGCCTCCCTGGCTGATCCTTCCATTTTGCTTTCCAGCCATCATGAGTTGGACAGATCATTTTTTAAAATTAATTTTAATGAGAAAGAAATAGCAATGAGACAGTTTCAAAACCAATTGGTAGGACAGTTTCAATAATTAATACAGAGCCGCCTTTCCCCTTTTGGTCCTCTCCTGCATGAGAGCCAATGGGGGGCCCTGAGCTTAGTAGTAAACGGCTTTCCAAATTAGAATCTGGCTGCTCTGGTTCCTGTTCTGAGTGACCCATACTATTTGTGGGCTCATCCGGGATCCCCTTTACTAGGGATCAATCTGAGGAACCAAAGTTTTCAGAAACCATTTCCCAAGGGGAGGCTTTCTGGCCCCAAGGTGGTCTCTGAAAACTTACAATTTTATCATTCAAACCTCCAAGCCATCTGTAAGTTCTTACCTGTCCAGAGAGTCATCTTTGGAGCTCTGGGACAGCCTGACCAGATCCCATACATCTAGGCTTGGATAGATCTTGTCCATGACCCTCTGAAATGGCTCAAGGTTTGCTGTTCCAGATGCCATTCCTGGACTACCAGCCAATCCCACCTGGTAGCAATAGCAGTTCCAATTGATAAGCGGCTGTGATCCCCAACTATCACCCTCAAAACTCACCTGATTTAAAGCCATTCTGCCTACCAAAGATAAAAATGTTTAGTGTTGGCGTGTGAGTGAGACTGCTGAGGGCCACAGGATCCTGAAGTGACCTGGAACATAGGCCCAGTGTGGAACCCTTCATCAGAATTCCCTGCAAAGAGGTTAGAGGAACTGATTCAGGAGCAGAACATTTTGCCAGAGTGACACAAAGAGTTCACCTGCAAGGCTGCAGCAGGAAAAAGTGGAGCTCAGCAGTCAGACCCAAAATACACCCACCTGGAGGAGTCTGAACTTCATAGATATGGACATGGCACTAAGGTAATAACTCTATCTAAGCTCAACACCAAAGGTCAAAAGTTGGTGGTATACAAAATGACAAAGAGAAGGAACAAAAAGCTGTCTGAGACCCTGAGTCCACCCAGTACAAATGCAGAAGACACTAGCATAGAGGAAATTGGAAGTTACACACCTTAAATCTCTGAAATAATAGCATTGGAAGTAAAGAATTAACTGCAGAAAGGTGCAGAAGACATCAGATCAGAAATAATTTCTGAAGTAAAAAAGTAGTGATAACTATAATCAGAGAAGAACTAAGTGCTTCTAAAGAATACACTGATAAAAATAGAGCAGAATATAAAGATCATGGAATTCCTGAATAAGAAATATAAGAAAGAAATATAATGTATAAAACAGATGCAAAGTGATATATAGGAAATTAAAACCTCAATTACAAGCTGGCAAATCTGCTTGAGTGAAAGTGAAAATAGACTTTCTTACCTTAAAGACACCATTGTAGCTAGTGAAAAAGTAAGCAAAGATCTCTTAAAAACAACTAGGATGCAGGAAAAAATAATTCAACACCCACGAGATGATGCAAAGATGAACAATGTGAGACTAATAGGCATCAATGCGAAGGAAGGAGTCAATACAAATGATATAAAAGCAATATGGACAGAAGTAATAACAGAAAACTTCCAAAATATGGGGCAACAGTCTGACATTCAGGGAACTGAAGCATATAGAATTCCAAATAACATCAACCCAATTAAAACCACTCCCAGACATATAATAATCAAGATCCTAGAAATTCAGCTCAGAAACAGTATACTAAAAGCCACTAAAGCAAAGAAACAGATCATATTTAAAGGAAAACTCATCAGAATAATGGCAAATTTCTCTTCACAAACCATCAAGTCAAGAAGAGCATGGAGCAAAGTACTACAAGTCTTGCAAGAAAAAAAATACCAACCCAGACTACTATACCCTGCAAAAATCTCTTTCAAATATAATGGAGAAGTTAAATTCTTCCATGACAAAAAACAACTAAAGAATTTTATGACGACAAAGCCAAGCCTACGCAGACTACTAAATGATGTTCTAGAGAGGGAGAAGAATGGTCACAATCCCATGAATGAGGATGGAAAGAACCCACCAAATAGAGCAAACAATTCAACGCAGGAGAATAAGAGGTATACAATAGTAGTCTCTCAGTTATTCTTTTATATATAGCAGCAAAATATTTCCATCAGCACACTCTACAAATGGACTCCTCTTGCACCCTATAGGTCATGATTCCATATGGGTCTGCAGGGTTGATTTCAAGGAAATAACTGTAGCTCAGTCCCACAAGTGACACCTGGTCACCACTATGTG
Source organism: Ctenomys sociabilis (assembly GCA_004027165.1). Taxonomy (NCBI): domain Eukaryota; kingdom Metazoa; phylum Chordata; class Mammalia; order Rodentia; family Ctenomyidae; genus Ctenomys; species Ctenomys sociabilis. The sequence continues at coordinate 51,861 of PVKA01006767.1, read as the reverse complement.
TCATGGTCGTTATCCATGTCCACAGCACACTAGAACTTTGTACAATATCCTATTTTCAAGCTGTCAGAAATGATGGTCATTTATTTGTCATTCCAGCATTTATCTTATGCTTTATTCTTAGTACTTCTTTACTTTCATGAAATCTTTTTCTTAGTTCAACTGTTTCGAAGCATTTGATTTTTAATTAATCAGTATTTAATTTTCTGAGTATTGCTAAATCTTATTTGTTTTAAGAATTATACTATATCTTTGAATTACAATTTATCTAAAAGACATTGTATGATATCTTCTCCTAGTATTAGAAACTTTAAAAAGTATATTTCCATTTTCTGTTGACTTTATATTACTTCTTCGCTGTCCTTTATGCACACATATATATGAAAAAAATGTGTATAATCCAACATAAGATTGGTACTGTTTCATAGAAATCTTCAATGATCATTTAAATTTAAGGGTTCATCTAAACTATTTTACGTAGTCCTGCATAACTATCACTTTGAGGCTCTTTACTGTTCATCCAGGAGCATACTGCAATTTCTCATGCCTTTTGAATTATGCTCTTTGTTATTTCCTGCATGCTACATCTAGAGGTCTTAATATATTTCAAGTTTCTCTAACTAGAAAATATTTTAGTTTTCAAAGCTATGTTTGCTAAGTATAAAATTCAAACAGGATAGATCTTTTTTTTTTTTCTTTCAGCCCTTTAATTAGTCTAGTTTCTTACATACTTGGTCCTTTTCTTTTCTTTCTAATGTGGAATAGGATTTAGTTTTATTCTTCCATAGCTAATATTTTTATGTATATACTTTAATCATTTTTGTGGTAAGTTTTGGACAACTTAATTTTTGTGTATCCTGGTATGATTTCACTTAAATTTCTTGCACAAAAGTTTCATTTTTCTTGGAAATGTGGTATTATAAGTTGAACTAAATTCAGAAATTTTAATTTTTTTTAAAAATGAATATATTGCATGTTGTCTTCATAGTAGTTATTCAGAGTATAAGATGCAGACATTGTATCTTGTCTAAACACTATTAATACACTGCATATTATGTTTTTAGTGATTATTTTTGTGCAAGGTGCAGACATGATATTCTATTTACACACACTATTAGAGTTGAATTCTATTCATCGAATTAAGAGAATGTATACATATCTTTTTTCTAAAGCTGATTTATAGTACAGTTTCAGTAATTGATACTTTTTACATTGTTATCTTCCTAGTGGTTATCCATAGTACAAGAAGATGACAGGATATCCTATCCAAACACTATTAGTGCAAATCTTTCCTCTCATAGAATTATGTGAAAGTAGTTACATATTTATCCTAACTATTCTGTATATACAAATATACAGAATGCAATACAGAATGGTCCTTGCTTTGTATCCCCCTTTTTTTTTGTTTAATGCTATCAGAAATGGATATTCTATTGGCATTCAATTATTATACATGCTTGAATTCAGCAAAACACTCCAACACAGTCCAGAAGTCCACAACAGTAGTGGGTTATTCAAAGAAGTTGTTGACTAGAGCCATTTACAGCTCAGCATATTAATATCGCTTTACTTTATATACCTCATTTTTACACTTTTCTCCTGGATGGTTAAGACCAAGATAAAGCAAGACCTACATAACAACACATGTAACTTTTGTATCTGATGAGGTCAGTTAAATCCCCTCAGGGTTTATCCTGTAACTCTGTACCTCACTTTGTAGATCCTTTGTCAGTTTCAGCCATGTGGATGAGTCATGGCTGTTGTTTGACCAATTTTCTATGAAAGTTTGTGAGAAAGTTTTATTTTCATGGGACTCTCCTTAGGCATACAATATATCATCAATTGCATTCCTCTGTGGCCCCATAGTCTCCTTGATCAGAAAATTTGGGGCACAACTGAGTTCTATGATATTACAGTACAGGTTCTCCTATATCCTGAGTCTTCATTGACCTTGAAAGGCTAGGGCCAAAATGTTGGCTGACCTTTCAGCCCTTCCATTTCTCCAATTTTTGATCGGCAAACTTAGGTTATTAACCATCCAGAAGAGAAGATTATTATTACCCTACAACATATGCAGTTCAGTTTACTCTATCTGTCTAAATATCAAACATATTAGGCATTACATGGAACAGATATTTTTCATCACATATTGAATCTGTCCCACTAATTTGCTTTGAAACTATCTCATTGCTAGTTGTTCTTCACTAAAATTATGGAAAAAATGTACTACAGAATGATATGTTCTACTTTGCCTTCTCAACTAATGATGTGTCACATGGAAAGTCTCCTACATTAGCACCAAAGTCGTTAATCATCCATAGCATAATAGATTTGTTTTGTCTTCATTGTCCATCAGAAGAGTTCAGGAAAACTGACACATTCGGGTAGAAATAAAGTTTTTTTAAACATAGTTAGTTATCAAATATATTTGAATATGTTAAGATGTACAATATGTAAAAAATAAATAAACCCTATTAGTACAAATCTTCTCATTAAAGTATGAGAAAGTAGATGTATATCTATGTTATTTTATATATACAGATAAATAAATGATAGATCGATTTCTTTCTCACTATGAAATGCTCCTTCATTTATATGTACTACTATGGACTATTGGACTATGTTGGATTATTTTGCTGAATACAGTCACCTACAATATTTTAATGACAGAGGTACACCCATCGCTGTACTGAACAAATGTATCTCCTCCACGAAGGCCTTTCCACCATGCCATCCTGCCCTGAAGTTAGCCAACTACAGATTAAAAACAAAAGCCAAATACCCTGTTCTCCTTAAGTTTAGTGTATGAGGTTTTATGCTTCAGGCAAGAAGGTGACTATGATACAGAGTTCTACCCACTTCATCCAGATTGGAACCTTTGATTCCTCATTCTATAGATTGATGAGGGCAAAGCTCAAACACAAAAGATTATAATGCTCTTTGCCAAATGTTTTGGGGTTTTCCATTTTATATAAAGAATATGAAATAGTAATAAAATACACAGGAGAAATGGTACAAAATTTCACTAAATAAAGTGACAGGAATTCAACAATGGTTGCTGCATTGCATTAAATTATCTTCAAATTAGTTGTTTAGGTTATGAGATATAGATATGCAAAATTGCTTAAAAAACAAAAACAAAAAGGTTATAAAAAATTAAAAAGAAAAATAACAAAAAGAAAACATTTTTAAGCATTAACTTCTCCTTTCAAAAGACCAGCAGAAGTCAGCATAACAATTATCCAAAATATTCCTGCATTATACGTACCTATCTCTGTTTCCTTTCTTTTTTCTTTTTTTCTTTTTTTTTTTTGTTTTGTTCTTTCCTCATCCCAGTTTTTTCATTCATAAGGAGCAGATCCTTTCCCTTTCACAGTATCTGTTGCACCTTTCACCGTTATTTACTCTTTCAGTTCTCACATGAGTAAGACAATATGATGCACATGTGGGTCTGATTTATTTTATTTATCAATAGTCTCTTGTTGCATCCATTTAGCTACAAAAGTCCCCACTTGAACAAGTATGAAGATGTAAAGGTCACTATATACTTTTCCCAAATGATGAAAACAACTTTAAAACAAACTGGAAACATTTAGACTGGCTTTTATAGGCAGAAAAATATTAACTCAAAATATTCTATCTATACTCAAAGCAAAGTATGATTTGCTATTCATTGTTAGCTCTAAACTGCACAAGAACTGCAAGTGGAAACACATGCCAAGCAATACACCTCCATGAAAATATCAAAATTTCAGGAGCTGATCTCTCACTTCTCACCAATTCAACCTATGAGATTGCTCAGATTGTTTTTTTTTTTTTTTTTTTTTTTTTTTTTTTTTTTTTTTTTTTTTTTTTTTTTTTTTCTGTATTTAGGACAAGTTGTATAGGGTCTCACTATGTAGATTTAACTCATAGTGATTCTCCAGTTTTCAGCCTCCCAAGCACTGGGTTTACAGATGGGTGCCACAACATCCAGTCTCTCAGTGTGCCCCCGTGGGTGGGGCTGGTATGGCACACCAGGGATTGAACTCTGGCCACTGAGCTCTGCCTAAGCAGGAGATTTGGTCCACTGAGCTATTAGGCAGGCCTCAGATTGTTTTTCTTAAAATGTAGTTTTGAAGACTTAATTTAACTATACAAATAATAGACAGATAATAGCTAACATATATTACACAGAAAATATAATAAATCAGTTTAGAATTTTAAGAGAGTCTTTAATCTAAAGCTGTGTGATGCTTACTTTAGATTGTCATTAGGCTTTGCCAAGAGGACTTTACTTGCCTTTAGAAAATACTTATGCAAGGGCTCTGTATCCAGAAATTCTGATGTGGGCAAGGTGACACTGTCTCACTACCTTTTATCTGTTTGCAATGACGGTCTGTCTTCAAGAATCTGAGATTCTCAATTACAAAAGGAGAGATCATTCATAGGGAGATAAGATATTCAGGAGGATCCTTAGAAGTACTGGAAAATTACATGCATATGTATTTTTAAACATGTTCCAGCCAATTACATAGTTATTTATGTGAAAAATTCTGTGTTTGATATTCATAGAATAACAACTGCTCACTAAGTGCACTTAGAAGAACTGGCTATGAACAGTAAGATATAAAAATGGAAATAAAGGCAAAGTGTATAAAGTCCTTCCAAAAAAAGAGACATTTGCCATAATCTAAAGGGAATATGACCAAGAATAGAACATCTGTGTTGCACTTAGAAGAAACCACCACTGATTGAAGCAAGTCCTATCTCAGTTTTCCTCTTGCTGAGGCAAAAAATATGGCACTCAAAATTAAGGAATGAAAGGCTTATATAGCTCAAAATTTGTGGAGATTTCTGTCCAACAGCTCAAGGGTATGGGAGACACAACAGCAACAAAGGACAAAAGTAGGGGTACAAGTCTGTTTTCCTTCCTTTTGTTGTATACAGGCTCTCTATCCTAGAGTGGGGTCATTACACTCACAGTATCTCCATGCCCTCCTCTTGCACAGGCTCAGGATGTTTACAAGGCAGAGACCCTGGTCCCTCCATGAGGTCACTTAGTTAGTTAAACTTCTAAATTTCTCATGTTGACACAATGAATGGACCATTCCAACATCCTGGAGAGTACACAGCTGCCCTGGGTCATGTCCTCTATACCCTAGGATGCAGAACTGTTGAGTTAGTTAAATTTGTAAACTTCTCAAGTTGAAACATTGTATCAATCATTACAACATACTCAAACTGAAAATATTATCACAAAAAGTTGCAAGAAAATGAAGGAAATGACTGTCAGGGAAGACAGGTGTAATCTGGGGAATTTAACCTTAGAGAAGGGCCAGGGCTGCACCTTGGGAGGGTACAGCAAAGAAAGGATAAGGTCATAGCCACTCAAGCTTGACTCACAAAGAAAAGCTTCCTAGTATCCACCATGCTACAGAAAAGCATGCTTTAGTCTTCTCTCTCCATCAGGACAGATAATCCAGATGAATAAACTAAGAAGGAAAAATTTGTTCTACCAGGTAACATTGTTTCACAGGAGAGTACAAAAGTTTTGGTAAACTGGAAATTTAGGGTGGTGTCTGGAAACCTTCTGACCTCTCCTTGTTCTTAAGCAATTTGGAGGATGCCTTGTAAGAAACTAAGATAAAAGACTGCAGATTATGTCCTAGTAGTGTTACTAGGTCACAAAGCTGTCACAGAAGAAAAGAATTGTTTTCTCCTCCCAATTTATGTATGTGCTGGAAGAGGTTCTGAAATGGTCCCACATTTTAATAGATGACAGTAATTAAACTGAAAGAAGTTTTTTGAGTTTACAATACAGCAAAATCAAATCTTCACATGTTTCTGTGTTCAGTCTCCGTTTGTGTATGTGAATTTACTAGTGACCAATGGACATAATAACAACTTAGAAGTGTGAAATAAAGGAAGGAAAACTGAAGTGGTTTACAATGATTACCTTCATGAATGACCCCAGCAACTTCTCTATGCTCCATTCATATAAATACTAGCATCTAAATAAAAAATGTTTTAATTTCCACCTATGTTATGCAAATGTTTGACCAAGAATTACACTGGAATGAATGAAAGCTTTTTTGGAGGCTAGGTAATTTTGTGAAAGATGAGGCTTTCACTTTATTGTAATGCTCCCTGATGAGTCATTTCTGCTGCTGCTATGACAGCCACTTATTATAGTACCTGTAGCTGCTGACAAGTACACAGTGCTAGGGGTGCATCCGGCAGCATCTCCAACCATCTGCACTGTCACTGCCAGGGGCAAAGTTGGTACCAAGTGGCTGCTTAATAATGACCTGCAGCAAGGACAGAACTGAAAATATAGTCCTTCTAGACTCCTCTGTATTCAATGCATGGGACACTTTGCAGTCTAGAGCACAGAACTTGGGCTTTAGAGTCAATCCATCTGGATTTCAATCTTACTTCCTCTACAGACAAGGAATTTAAAGAAAGTTGCTTAACCTCTTTGATCTTTGATTGCTTCCTTGTAGACTGGGGAAGATGTAGTTACATTGTTGTTGGTTTCTTTTTTATTCATTCTTATATAATGACAAAATGAAACCATGTATATTAAGGCACTGAACAAGCCTATAAAAAATAAGAGAACATTTTGACCTTTTATTGCCAAGTAATAAATATGATTATTTCTTATACACACAGATTACAGTGCCTGCTTAGGTAGACACAGGGGCCGGGGCTTGAACACCAGTCATCTGAGACAGCGACTGAGGTTGGGTGTGGTGGTGCCACCTTATAATCCCAGCACTTGGGAGGCTGAAAACAGGAGGCTCACTGTGAGTCCTGTGAGTGTAGTGAGATTCGGTAGACCTTGTCTTGAAATCAAAAAGGAAAAAGAAAAAGAAACAAACGTTCTTAATATTAAGAGCAGAGCAATGACTAATCTTTTTCTGAAATTAAAAAACAGAATGGACTTTGTCACTTCAAAACTAAGAAAGCATGTTTACATTATTTTTCCTGCCTATGAGTAAGGTTAGTTTTGTGCTTTTAAATAAGCATAATGTCACATAAAATCCAAGCACTTAGTCTAAAATACTATCTATTTTAGTATGTATATTTATTCATCCCTTCTTTAGTCATTTGCTTCATCAAGTATTTACATGACTAATTTCAATAAATTATTCTGACCACAAAATAGTGGAATTTTATTTGAAGTTTTAAAAGTTCCTCATTAAAGAGCACTTAAAATTTCAAAACTGATTTAAGGGAACCTGAAGTTCAAAACAGAAGTTTAAATTCTTGTAGCCAAGAGCCCTTTAACAGTTAAATGACATTAAGTTAGAAGGAAAGATTTTCAGGTCTTTTAAATTTGAGGGAAAAAAATTACACTGTAATTTTTTAGTAAAAAATAAGTTAACTTTTACAGTGGTGCCAACTTTTGTATTCCTCTCACTGGTTATTTTATCTGTTATTAACATGAGTATGTATCTTTCAGCATCTTTTAGAGTGGCTATTTACAATTGTTTACTGAGAAACCATATAAGAAAAGGTATTCAACACTGCCTCACTCACTGGAAAGGCACTACTAGTCATGAATATGGAAAGCAGTAGCAAGAACAAAGTGACCTATCAGTGTAAAAGAAAGGGCTGAATTGAAAGCTGATCATAAATTGGAAAAGACTGCAGTGATTGAATGGAGAATGATATGAAAGGAAGAACCAAGGAAAGTGGATTTAGGCAGACTTACTAGAAAAGAGACTTAGAAAATTATTTACTTTCTGTTACCATTAGACAGAAACTTGCATGAAACTATTGTGAAAATTAAATGTGCCAATGGATGTGAAACTCAGTGAGTGCCTTTCAGGTGTCTGAGCCCTTTTGTTTTTGTCCTACTCAAGAGAGACAAAATATTAAGATCAGAGAATGAAATCAACCCTGAGAAAAGTGTAAAATGTGCCAATCATTTTCCAGTACGTACTGACAAACTCCTTCTGGAGGATTAACATAAATGATGGACATCTCTTTACCCTTCCCTCCAAGACCTGATAGCTCAACATTTTGTTTCTTGCTTTCTCCTTCTATCTTGCACTCTGATAAAAACACTTAATTTAGTCTCTGTTATATTTAGTTCTTGTGTGGCAGTTGTAGTGTGGGGCTGGGGTGGACAGAAGCAAAGCAAGGGTCAGGGAGAAACAAACAATCATAAAGTGCCCAGAGTCTCACTGAAGGCTGGTATCGTAGACAAAAGACCACCTTTCTTAGAAAATGCTGTTTCTAGGCCAATTTAAGGGCACCTTAGAAAACACAGACCTCACTATCTTTAAAGTATAGTTCACAGGTACTTGGGGACCCTCCCTCTTTCCAGTGGTTCTTGAGGTCAACACTGTTTGCATAAACATTCTAGTACTTTATTTGATCCCTGGCTGTCTTGGTGCTAACGATGCAAAAACAACCATGAGTAGAATAGAAAGTGGCACCAAACTGTTGCAGAAGTCCTAATATTTTTCACATTCACCTCCTCGCAGGGAGAGAAAATGTCAATTTTGTTTAAGAATGTTCTTGTTGAAGCTGGAAACATTGTTATTTACATACCTACTCTTGAGTGTACAACTTTTCAATATTCTGAGATGAAATGGGAAGTTTGTACAAAAATGATTCTGCTGCATATGAAAACATAAGGTTCTCTGCAGAAAAAGCAATCTACAAGTGTTTGACTTTTAAGATGAACGAGCTTCTTTTTATTAACCTGGTCTTTATTGAAGAAAAGTAATAACCTCTGGTTATTCAGAGTCAGCTCTGTACTAGACAGTTGCGCAAAAGTGGATTACTGGATCTGTCACCTCAAAGAAAACAACTGACAATGCTTAAATCTCAAATTATGTCCTTTCCCCCATCCCAGGTGGTCTTGCCTTGTGAGCAGTTTCTTTCCTTTCACAGTATCTATTGCACCTTTTGGATTCTATTTACTTTTTCAGTTTCTCACCCTAGGGAGACAATATGATATTTATACACATGAGTTTGATTTATGAGTATGGTCTCTAGTTTCATCCATTTACCTATAAAAGCCTTGAGTTTATCTTTCTTTATACAGTTAATGCTTACATTTTGAGCAATTTTGCCTGCCTATATCTGATAACCTGAAGAACTACTTTTTAAAGATAATAATATGCAATGTAATAACCGTTGCTAATTTCCTCTCATCTTGTTTGAAAGTCTGTATCATCTTTATTGTTTTCTACCTTATTTTTATTTTCTTTAAAATAAAAACAACAAATTATGGAAAACAGTTATTTGTCAGTCAGATCCTGGAAGCTTCCCATGCTGATAGATGCTTTGAGTGAAAACACATCATGCCAACAAACAAAATTTTCATGCAAGGATCCAGCATCTGCAATGTCTGTAATATCCCAGTGGAACAATGTTTTCCAATGGCCAGTCAATGAAGCTGAAAATTCAAGCATGACTATAGATCCTACACAAATATTGCATGTTTTGAGGGGTAAGATGGCATGGTTTCAGATATTGCACTGAAACTACTCTTTGAGAAGTGGTCTCTTGTAGAGTTAGGGTTTTCTATCAAAGAACATTTAAAAATTATCTGAAAAAGATACTGAAAATTAATTTTCACTTTTATAGTTGTATATTTGAGTGAAATACTGTATTACAAATAAATCAATTTATTATTACAGATTTAAGGCTGAGGAACATAGTAGAAATTGAGTATCTTTTGTTAGGCAAAACTTTAAAATTATTTGAAGAAATTAAAGCAATATAATACTTTTGACTAGTTTGGGTTGAGCTATAGTTATTCTCATGAGCATTTTGCTATTTTTAATTAATAAGCATTTAAAAATGCATCATCTTTTTATGTATTTAGTGCAGGGTCTACAAGGTCTAACTACACAGGTCTCACTGCACAAGGTCTCACTACAAGGTTTCACTGCACTCATAGTGATCCTCCTGCTTTCAGTGTCCCACGTGCTGTGATTACAGGTTTGTGTCACCAGGCCGAGGCTCAGTCACCTCTCAGTGTGACCCAGGGTTGGGACCACTGAGGCATGTGGTGCCAGGATCCCTAGTCCCTGAGCTTGCCTAAGCAGGTGCTTTAGTCTGCTGGCTTACCTTGCCGACCCAGAAATTTATCAGTTTTATTTACTCATATACAAAGTAGAACTATTCGTACTCCACATCAATAAAAGCTCTTTGAAGCCTAAAAGCTTTTTAAGGGATCCTTAAGAATATATCCTTTGTAAGAGGTCTTGAGCCTAAATTTCTAGACCTATTGCCTTAGTACAGGTCTATGCACTCAATTTATGATTATTAATTTCAACAATAAAACAAGCTCTTTAAAGCTAGGGTTCATGCATCTACTAATGTCAGGGAAAAAATCCACTAAATGCCTTCTGCCTTCAGAAAGAAACAGTTCATGCTATTTCATATAAATTATGCTAGTGAATCTGAAAACTCACTATATCTCATTCTTTGAAACAATGATGTATATCAAGATAGCAGTCATGATTTTAATTGAATAATACTTCTGAAAATAATATCCAATTAGTGCATCTACTTTTTTGTCCATTGTGTTAATTTTCCATTAAAAGAAATGCAATAGTGCTCAATTACATTTGCCTCCAAATTAAATTAGGATTACATAAACTTAATGGCTGTCTTAATTACACTCTACTATTAAGAGAATTTCATACAAATTAAATTCCACCTCCGTATGGTTCAAGTGGTGCTAAACACAAGACAAAAATATTTAAACCATTAGAAGCATAGAGATAATAATTGTACTGTAAAAAGTGAAAAGAAAGAAAAATACTGAAGTTAAGCCAATACAAGTTTAAGTAAAATGTGTTTCAGCCAAAACTATCTTGGGCTTCTATTTGCATTCTGAAAGTAATAGAACTTTCTTTTTAGTCAAAATATTACAATCCAGGTTTTCTCTTCCAATCTTTCCCCTGTGCCCTATGATTATCCAAAAACCAAGATGACCCGTAATTCCCTCCAACTTGCTCCAACTATATAGAACCTCATTCAGCTCTCTCACCCTACCCCTGATGCACCTGAGCCAGCTCCTCCACAAGGAACAAATATCAGTCTTCTAAGTCGAAAGTAACTGCATAGAAGGTCCTGGTATGATTTAGATTATATTTCTGTAGACCTTCCTCTTGCGATTATATATATCAGAGTAATCCTTGCCACGGTTTGTCAATAACCAAACTGTACTTCAATGATTTGTTGTTGTCAAGTGAACTGCTTTAAGCACAACAAAATAAATAACCAACAGAGTTAGAAGACAACCCAGAGAGTAGAAAAAATAATGAGTTGTTCCTCTGATAAAGGACTTCTATTTGGAATATATAAATAATTTAAAAATTTCAGATCCCCCCCAAATCAAAGACAGTCCAAAAATGGGAATCTGAGATGAATACACATTTCTCAGATGAAGAAATACAATTGGCAAGTAAACACATGAAAAATGCTTCTATCACTGATCATTCAAGAGATGCAATTTGAAACACTGACATTGTATCTCATCCAAGAAAGAATGGTTATTATCAAAAATTATGGGCCAGTCCACTCCGTGGACTAAAGCTCCTGCCTTGGTAGAGCACACTGGCAGAGATTTGATCTCCGGTGTGCCGTCCCAGCCCCAGCCACAGGATGCACTGAGATGGTGACTGAGACTGGACGTGGTGGTGCACACCTCTAATCCCAGGCCTTGGGAGGCTAAAAACAAGAGAATCACTACAGGTCCAATCTGTGTAGTGAGACCCCATAGACTCTGTCCTAATACACACACACACACAAAAAAAAAAAAAAAAAAAAAAAAAAAAAATCAACCAATATCAAATACTGGCAGGCTTGTGAGGAAAAAGGAATGCTTTTCCCTTACTAGTAAAACTAGAGACTGGTTTAACCACTGTGAAAACCAATGTAGAGTTCCCTTATAAAGCTAAGATTAGAGATTCTGTTTAACCGGCTATTCCCCTTCTGGGAATCATCCCAGAAGAATTAAAAACACCATTCCACAGCAATATATGTACACCCTGTTTATAGAGGCACAATTGCTGATATCTAGCTCTTAGAAACACCCCAAATATCCATCAACTGAGGAGAAGATAAAAAAATGTGGTATTTTTATATAATGGAGTACCACTGAGCCAGAAAGAAGGACAAACTGGAAACTTTAATAGGTAAACAGATGCAACTAGAGAACATACTCATGAGTATAATAAATCAGAACTACATATGTAAATGTCATATAATCTCACTAGTGTGAGAAGGTGAATGAGTAAATAAGACCCAAAATGTACAACAGGTACTATGAATTACTACTATTGTTTGAACAAGATACCAGGCTCTAACTTGTGCTCCGGGTGACCACAGTGAAGACAATTCACAATGTATTAATTATTATAACTGTCCTACTAACCTGCTTCAAAAGTCTGCTTTGTTATTATGTTTCCTTTTTCTCTATAGAGTATAAATAAATAAATAAGTAAATAGGAAAAAAATTCTTTCGAAAGGTGACAGCTATATTGCTTTCCTTTCACATGGCCTCTGAAATGGCTCAGTAAAGTTTGCATACAAGACAATGAATTTAGATGCTTTCTCTCACTCTGCATCCTCCCTTGGAACCCTTCTAGGCCAGTGGCCTGGGAGAGGGCTTTATTTTAGCAAACCACATTTGGTGCTTTCCCCTGTCTTTTCGAATGGCCTTCACTCTTCCTATTAACCAGGACAATAGTCCAGGGAGAACATTGGCAACACAACCATCTCCCGCCATAGCTTATGCTGGCCTTGCCCTTTGAAGCAAGGGTTTGAAAAAACACTTGTCCTTATCCCCAAATTGTCTCCTCCTCATTTGTGGGCCTACTCAGCATGGAGGTCATGTGTGGGAGCTGGAACAAGGCCAGCCAAGGAGTAATGACATCTTTAAGTACTTTAAACTTAAGTCTTGGTGGAGGCATGCGAGTAGATTTGTCAGAAATTCCTTTGTTTCATTAATTTCAAGTTTCCCCTTTCAAGAAAACTCACAGATGCTGGGTCTTCCCTCCTCCCCCAGCCCTACACATCGAATGACATTCATCTCTATAGAGGTTTTCTTACCTACTTTGTGATACCTCCAAGTCCTTCTGCTGTTTTTCTTCCCTCTTACACATTGCCCATAATTGGTCCCAGGAATATAAAAACTACACTGGTGTAAATTCTAGACACTGATGCAAGTTTCATTGCAGAAGAAACTTACTCTGCTTGAGAACAGGTATTAATGAGATGGCATTGCAATCCAGCCCTAGGGAGACACTTGAATTCAACTTCCCAAACCAACCAATTGAAGCCTTTTTTCTTAAAATTAGGAAAAAGTGTCCTAACATTTCCTTTGTCCCTGGGATGTGGGAGTGAAATGGAGGGTACCACACATGACTTGATAAATCTTTCTTGAACTTCTGATCTAAAGCAAATTCAGTCTTTTTTTTAACATTTATGGAGAAACAAATAGCAATGAGATAATCTCAAAACTGATTAAAGGAGTTTCAATAACACATTGCACATTGTCTTCATAATGGTTTTTCATAGTACAAAAAATACAGACATATCTTGTCCAAACACTATTGGTACAAATCTTTTTATTCATTGAATTAAGAAAAAGTAGCTGTATATCTATCCTAACTATTTTGTATATACAGATACACAATGGTCCTTCATTTGTATCCCCCTTTTTGTTTAGTTTGTCAAAGATGGGTGTTCCATTGCCATTTAAATATTGTAGGTGTGTGAATTCAGCAAAATAATCCAATGTAGTCCAGGAGTCCATAGTAGTAGTGGGTTATCCATAGGACTAGCAATGTCAGATGTTGTTGACTTGAGCCTTTTACAGCTCAGCCAAATTCAATGTTTTGATGTCTCGAAACTTTTACAAAGGCTTGCCTTTCAGGGATACAGACTGGCTCTTGGCCTTCTTAGTAAATACTGCTTCAGTGAAGCGCTTCCAAACCTCCTTTTGGATCCTGGGTGGAACTGGAGGCTTTTGTTTGGGGATTTAAATCAAGTGTGAGGCAGGAACAATTCTAATATGTAACATCATTTTTATTATAATCTATTTGTTTGCTCACTTAATTTTAAATGATTGAGAGGAATGAGATGAACGATGGGATGAGAACTGATGTATGTATGAGAAGAAGAATGGAATGGGAATTGATACTAAATCCATTCCATTTCATTACTTGACCTTTCCAGGTCAGACTTCGCTTGCCCTGTAATTCTCGAATTTATTAATATTGACCTGAATTGGACAAAGTATGAAAACACTACCTAAATCTGCAGTTCTATTTGTTCTTCCATATCTTTCAAAGAGCCTGAATAAATGCTTCACAGTAAGCAGAAAATTTTGAAATAGCATACTTTCTTACCATATCTAAACTATATCGATTTTCCTTTTTTGAAATTTAATTAAGGGCGATGGAGATAGCTCAAAAGTCTAAACACCCGTCTGACAAATACAAGAACCTGGGTTCAATCTCTAGTACCACATACCCAGAAAGCCCTATGCAGAGCTGGGCACCAAAACTGGGCATGGTGAGGCACACCTGTAGACCCAGTTCTGGGGAGGCTAATACAGGAGTATCACTATGAATCTGAGTTGTGTAGGGAGTCCCTGTACCAAATACATAAATAAAAAACATTTAAAAATAATTAATAATTTGCATATTTGAAACAATTCAAAGTTCCTTTATAAAGTATAAAAGGAAAATGCCATCCCAGTGAGAACTTTTCCTTAAAGTTTCATTTATAACCTTTCAAGTTTAATCCAGGTTATATAGATGTATTTTTTACATGTAAGAATATAATTGATTATTTTCTTAGGCTACTTGATAGAAATTTTGGCTCAGTATATATTGTAGGCTTTTTAACACTTTAGGCTCGTACTGTCCAATCACCTTTCCAATCGCTTTGTCAGTGGACAGTGTGGCTGCAGCGTAAACTCTTCTTCTCTTCATGAGCCCTGGAACAACTTCATTTACTTTTGCCAGTTAAATAAGATCTGATATAAAATCTCATGCTGCTCTTGTTTTATACACATTTATTAGTAGTGCTAATGAATTTATTTTCAAATTTTATGTCATGGTTTTTACTCACATGTTTCCCTTAGTGACCTAAGTCCATCCTCTTATTAGCTGGTAAGAGCTTTTATAGCCTAGGATCTGTAATCTTTGGTGATGCAATTTTAAAATCTATATTAATAAACACTTTATGGGTTGGGGAGATAGCTAAGAGGTTTAAGCACCTGTCTGGCAAGCTCAAGGACCTGGGTTTGATCCCTGTTACCACATGCTATGCGGGGCCCAGAAACCTAGACACACTGAATTGGCCCCTGAGACTGGGAGTGGTGGCACATGCCAGTAATCCAAGCCTGGGGAGGCTGAGATAGGAGGATTAGTATAAGAGCAGTGTAGTAAGATCCTGTACCAAATAAATAAATAAATAAAAGAAATAACTTTTCAAATTATATATAGCCTTGATGTTTAATAAACAAAAAGACTGACCTTGTCAAATACAAAAGAAGTTACATTTCTTGCTATAGTATTTCTTGCCTTATCTTGGTCTTAACCATCCAGCAGAAAAGTATAAAAATGAAGTATATAAAGTAAAGCCATATTAATATGCTGAGCAGTAAAAGCTCAAGTCAACAACTTCTGACATTGTCAGTCTTATGGAAAACCCACCACTATTATGGACTACTGGACTACATTGGAATATTTTGCTTAATCATGCACCTACAATATTTAAATTATAATGGAATACTCTGACAAAACTAAACAAAAAAGGTGATACAAATAAATGACCATATTGTATCTATATATTCAAAATAGTTAGGATAGATATACAGTTACTTTTTCTTAATTCAGTGAATACAAAGATTTATTCTAATAGTATCTGTGGACAGGTTATCGTGTCTGCATCTTATGCTATGAATAACCACTAAGACAACAATATGCTATGTATTAATTACTGAAACTGTCTTACTAAACACTTTTGAAACTGTCCCATTGTTATTTACTTCTCACTAAAATTATTAAAAATAAATAAATAAATAAACATAGAAAGCAATAAAAAGTAAGCACTAGATCTGCACTGAGTGTATGTTAGGTGATTCTGGCAAAGGCAAAGAGGTAGGCTGATGATGACTTAAAAGTAATAGGGAGATAATTTTTTGGCAAAACTAAATAGCATTGTTGTTCTTCTATTCTAAAGCTTTTATCTTACCAACGAGGACATTATGTTGTCTTCTTCACAGTCATTTTAAATGTGGCTGTACAATCAAAATACCTGAGGAGCTATTTTAAATAACCAGTGGGAGGAGGCAGTCCATGAGGTACCATACGCTTTGTGTGCCACGAGGTAAAAGAACTGCAGACCCCTCTCCCAAATAACCTATCAGGTTTCCTCCTAGCTGTCTGTCTCAGCGATCTCGGAAAAGATGAAAGTTGGCATTTACTACAAAGACAAAAATGTTAGAGGCACCCGCAGCACCCCACCCTTCTTCTCATCGCACGAACTTTTTCACAGGTTTCAAAACACAGTGCTAAGGGAGGGCTACAGGAAAAGACAAAGCAATTTCCTGAGCATCCCAGTTCAGGGAAGCCCTTGTCCACTCCTAAACACATTTTGACATTACTATTATTCCATATGTCTAAACTGTCTGCTGCTGCTCAGATGGGTGAAGGTGGTTCATCTCAAGAAAAGAGAACTGCAGTTGGATTAGAGAGTTCAAGGTGAGAGGTGGGCCGACAGCGAGAAGGAACACACTGTTAAAGTCCAGGTTAATCATTAAGGTTGACAAGAAACTTTGAAAATGAAAACTCTAGCTAATTATCTTAGTTGAATGGCTCTTTATTCCTTGGTCTCCATGGCTTAATGAATTTGGTAAAATTTTGAATGAAATATTATTCCAATAAAATGATAGGATAATTAGAAGTGTCTCATGATGCAAAGTGACTACAGTCCTACCCATTTAAACTTCAGCAGGGATGAGTTTCAGTGAAAAATTGCTTTAGGTAAAATGGAAATGTCTACTTCAAATTGTTGGCACCTTTTCAGGTTTATAAAGAAGTTAATCTGGCAGGAATGAACTTTCAGAATCATAAAATGTCCAAAAACCATGAAGGTAGTATTTAGAAAACATTGACTTACTATATTTCAAATAATAGTTAATTATTCAAATGAGTTCAAGACCCAAAAGAAGAAAGTTAGTGCCTCTGATACAGACTTATAATTTTAAATCACTCAACAATAGCTCTCTGAGTTTAAATGATAGCACACAACCACAAGGATTTAAAGCTAAATGTTTTCTACCTCCCCTCACTTATGTCTCTAAAAACCTGCTCCCCTGAAATATAAAAGGTCCCTTTAACTAGCTATAACAACAGCTCTAGAGATGTTGAGAACATCTCATTTCATACAACCTTGAAATCTTAGAAGGAAACTCTATGACATCATCAGGTCCAGTGTCTGAGAGGCACTGTCAGCACCAATCTGAACATGGTTCACCAATCTCATTTGCAAGATTTTTTTCTACTATACTGCCACTGTCCCAAATTAGCACAAATACTGGATTCTTATTTGTTTATACTGAGAATCGAACTCAAGACCTTGCACTTTCCAGGCAGGTACTTGTGCTACTGAGCTATATCCCTGCCCTTAGATTGTAAATTAAATGAAGGACAACACCTACCTCAGGGACCCTGCAGCTCACCACTCCTTGGCGCCAGACTCCCTTTGCGGGGCAAGCTGCCATCCCACTGGCTCCATATTTCCTTCTAAGTGCCCTCCATTAGCCTTCTCAGTTCTTGAGCAATTATTATGTAGGACTATGGAGCTCCCTTAGGCCTCAGCATTGCGAGAGAGCATTTCAGCAGCGTGCATGGCAGGTTTACTTCAGCTCAAGTAAACCTATGTCTGCATGAAGATTTACTCACTCATATGCCTCTAGCATGGGATGTTTAATGAGGAGGCAGACAGCATGATCCAGAAAGAGGAAAAAATAATAAATAAGGCATCTTTTACACAGCAAGGAATGATGACATAGTAAGTACATCTTGAGACCACACTGACATGGTCACAGAGGGTAGATTCCAGCAAACCATTCTAGATATCCAAACTTGCTATCTCCCCTCTTAGGATCTCCTTGGAATAATATCCCACGTATTTGTTTTTTCATGCATTTTCATTAGCAAATAATTAATCTACTTGGTGAACAATACTTGGTGAAGTGCTTTGTTTCCACATAATCAAGACTACTATTTCCTACTGCAGCCCCTTCTAAATATAACGCTTAGTGTTTTTAATCCTTATGTTTTCATTGTAAGATTATTATAAGAACAAGATAAAAATAGAACCTGCCTAAGGTTCTGTTGTGCAGTGCTTAATTAAATCAAGGTGTCTCCACTGGATGGAACAGTGTGCAGCCATTAAAATGATAATAGGAAGACCGTGCTAGAGCTTGGGAGCTGCTGCTGATAGCACACCAAGTGCCAGTGCAGAACTGGAAGTAATAGATGATCCTTCCATGTCAGTTCTGTAAACCAAATACATGCAATAGCACAAGGCAGAGGGACTCTGTAATGCATGTTTTACCTTCATTTTCAACCCCATTTGTAATGTTGATGGTTTATTTTCTTGTTTTCAGGAAAAGCAGTCTGAGCTGTTGGCCACATTGCTGCTTTCTCCCTGGTACTCTACGCCAGCAGAGGACTTCATTGTCATTTTAGAGCCAGTTCTAGATCTGTGATCCTCAAATATTTTCTCAGAAATAAGAAATTGCAAAAAATATGTGAATTCAGCAATTGTCCCCAAACTTTACTGGGCAAAAGAAGACAGGTCAATAACCTTTCTCACATTTTAGAAGCCATGTTTTGTATATGATTTGTATGTATATAAGCCATGTCACATATGTCATTTTCATAGCTATATTTAAAAACAACCATAAAATGTTTATGTTTATTATTATTATTATTTTGTATTTTAGGGAAGGGTCTACAGGGTGTTCAGGATCTTACTACTAGATCAGACTCATAGTAATCTTCCTCTTTACAGCCTCCCAAGTGCTGGTATTATAGGCATGCACCACCACGCCCGTCTCCAGTGCTGTCTCAGTGCACCCCAGGGGCCAGGCCAGCACAGCAGGCCTGGGGTTGGATTCCCTGGCCCCTGTGCCTGCTTGTAGACACTTTAATCTGCTGAGATATTTGGCTTCCTCTGCTAAAATTGAGAAGGATTATTTTTAATTCCTAAAATTTTAAAGTAAATAAAAACAGGGGCTAGGAAGATAACTCAGTAGAATAAGCCCTTGCCTGGCAAGCACAAGATCCTGAGTACTGCAAATAAATAAATAAATAAAGTAAATAAAACAAATCCATTTAACAAAATATCCAATTAATAGTTTTACAGTAATGACAATAGTTATCTAAGTGACACTAAAACATTATTTTCACTCTACCTCTGTTTTAAAATGCATCTAATGTTATAATGAATTAGAAGAGAAATAAATCATAGATGCTTTTATTAGTCCTTTCATTAGTAATAAGCTTATAAAATATTTTTATATAGTAACAGTCAAAACAAATTATCAATCACATGTTAACTTCTCAATAGTAAGGTTTTTCATATGGGAGTGAGAAAGTAAATTTATTTATTTTTTTTTTTTTTAATGTCCAGCTGAGCCCTCCCTGGAGGTGAGGCTGGTGTGGCATGTGGTACCGGGGATCTAACCACGGTCCCTGCACTTGCCTAAGCAGGTGCTTTAGACTGCTGAGCTATCTCACCAACTCAAGAAAATAAATTTTGATGAAGGTAAATTTAAATTATATAACCCTGAATTTAAATCGGAGTCATCAGTACAACTCATGATATATATTTTTGTTAGGAAATATTCTTTGCTCTGCCAATGAAAATATCTAGGAAAAACCAACTGAACAGTAATAAGCATTTTTATTTCTAAGATCTGGGTCTCTGAGCAGCTTATTTGCCACTACATGAAACTAGAAGTTCTTAGATAAATGGTAAATTCCACTTCTGTAGCTAGAGACATAAGAGATACACCTAGAGTACCTTTTACATCAGAAGGGAAGTTCTGGGAAACATTCCCAAGACTATTTGAATTAGCTCCACTGCTCAAAGACTAGAAAATGTGAGTGTTAGTATAATCAGAAAGTACAGTTATTTGTTTATTGTGACACTGTTCACTACTGTAAATAGCAGCAGATACAGATACAGATCATTTGTAGAAAATAAGCAATTCAAACTCTTAACTAAGCAGATTTAATCTGTCGATTATTTTTGAGGGGCAGGTGCAATAAATGTTTACTTTATTGAATAGCAAAAACAGGAATTCTTTATTATATGATAGCTAAAATTCTCATCAAGAATCAAATTTATCAATTCAGAAACAAAAATATAATTAATTTTTAAACAGAAAAGATTTTGAGAAATTGACGGCCTTTATATTTGATTTTTTAATTAATTTCTTTAAAACTGCCATTTATTTCTGTATAAAATGAGAAAACTCAGTACAAACACGAAAAGATCACTTGAGTGAGTATAAATATTTGCCAAGTAGCAAGATGGACTCACCTCACATAAGGAGTCATCCTCAACTCTCCCTCTTCCTCATTTAGGCCCTATGAAATCTCGCTGGTGTATTGTACAATTTAGTCCTTAATCAATTGGCTAAAGGCACTACGTGTTCTACAAGCTCAATAGACAAGTACTTTAGCAAGTAATACTTAATCTCCTTACACATTAAGGTCATTTCTTTGGGCCTTGACGCAGCCAGCCAACCAGAAGTAGTCACTCACTACACACAGTAGGAGATGAATCAGGTCACATGCTGAAAATATAGGTAACACATATGGGAAGATGCACATGCAGAAGAGTCCATAAATATTCAAGTGATTCGCTGAGTACATGCATACATACACTATAAGATTCAGTGTATGTATGCATGTATATATGCATCTCTGTGTGTATTTAAAGAGTAAAGGAACATTTGGGAAAGTAGAGAAAAAGTTTGCCATTATGTTATAAAAATTATAAAGTTGCTAATCATTTCTCAGGCCTTCAGGGTCAATAATATAAAGTGAGGGTGCTTAAATCTAGAAAAACATTAGAATTTAATGTGGATACATAAAGTAATGACTCTTTAGGAAATAAAACAATCACTAAGTGGTGAAAGTTTGAAAGGACCTATATTTAATCTAAATATCTGTCACTAAATAAGGGAAATGAGAACATTCATTTTAAAATTTTATTTTTTTTTTATTTGTGCATGTTTGTAGTAAAGGAATCTTTACATTCCTTGGGGGGAATCGCTACATGTACAGAATACATCCTGACTATATCTTTTGTAATACTCTTTCCCTTTCCTACTTTCCCCATCCATTTATCTTTTGATCCTCTTGCTTCTTAAATCCTATAAAACTTAAGACAGTGTAGGTGATATGAGTTTTAAAAGATGGTGGTTCTAAAGAACATTGAGCACAGGGCAGAGCACATAATTTGGAAGCAATATGCAATCGTACTTCAATTCATACTCAGAGGAAAGCAGAAGACCACAGTTAGGGCCAAATAATCTCTTCATCTCAGATTCAAGCCTTGTAGCACTTATGTGTCGTGTGACATTTTGTCTCAGGATCATTTAAGATATTAATAATGACTTAAAATAGAAAAATAAGATGCAGTTATTGATACTCTGTTAGTTGATATATAAGATTCTTCTTTCACCAGTTCCACCAGATTTGGGGAATATTGTGTGCTTGCTGATAAGGACAAATATTTTATGATATACACAGATGCCTAGAAGAGGGATAATAACAAAGCCACTCAGAGAGTACCAAGGCCCTTAATATTTGTCCAGTTTTAATGAAAGTGTATCATACAAATACATAAAAGAGGTGCTTGTAATGGTGCTGAAGGGCATAGACAGAGCTCACAAATGTTAAATTTGCAAATTAATTGAGCTAATGCGTTCATCTGAAGCCATATTATATGCTTTTTATTTTATTTTTATTTTTTTGTCTTTTTGAGACAGGGTCTCGCTATGCAGTTCAGGCTGGCTTTAAGCTCACTTTGTAGCTCAGGCTGGTCTCAAACTCACAACAATCCCCCTGCCTCAGCCTCCCGAGTGCTGGGATTACAAGCATGTGCCACCACGCCCGGCTCTATATGCTTTTTAAAAGTCATAAAATCCAGTAGACATCATACAACACATATTTTTTTTTGTTTTTTTGCTTTTTTTCAGTGCCAGGGATTGAACTCAGGACCTTGCATTTGCCAGGCAAGTGCTTATTCTACTGATCTATTGTCCTGATCCCCATGGTTTTGGTTTTTGTTCTGTAAGTTATAAAATGAATTTCTAGGTAGTGCTAGATAAGAAGTATCAGGCATATAAAGATTTTTAATGCAATTGTATCATAGTTTTTACACCTTTAATTAAATACTAGTTTTTTTTTTGTTTAACCTCAATTAAGCCATAATGATATCAGTTTAGTTTGATTAGTTAAATTAATAATCTGAATAGGAAAATGATGATTTCGAGTAAGAAGATAATTAACTGCCATTAAGTGTGTCTTAATGGGTGCCTTAGTTCTCTATCTGACAATTCAGAAAGTTTTATTTAAAGCAAACTGATCTGCCCAGCACTAATCCATAAAAGTGACTTACTCATGCAAGAATCTTTTTGTCTGGAATGTCTTCCTTATTTTTCATCCAGTATTTTAAAGTTTGCCCAAAACCTGGGTACCTAACCTGCTCGCTCGGTGTCCTGTATGGTTTGGAAATGTGTGCTCACTGGTGCATTCTCAGTTCTTTTTGGTGTCTTTTCCCTCTCACATGTAAGTCTTTGAGGGTACAATTATGTCCTGCATTTTGCTTTGAAGTTTGTTTTTCCATGTAAATGGCCATTGATGACTCATCCCATGTACAGTGACTGAGCATTAAGCAGGAAAAATTAATTCATGTGGTTTGTTTGAAAAAAATGGATAGAAAAAGGGAGCATGTGAATAATTAAATGTAATACACTCCATATCATTAGAAAGGTTTCCCATTTAAATATGCACTGAAATTTTAGGTTTTTCTAAAATAAGAGATGAATAGCCTAATGAGGATCTACTTGTGTGAGGGTTTTGGTTTTGACTGGAGTGAAACAAACAGAGGGGAAAGCTAGCTCAGAAAGAAAAGCCAAGTAACATGGGCATAATATTAGTAGAGAAAGTGATAAGAATGAGGTCCTGGAGTTGACAATGTGATAAAGATATTGATGGAGGGGGTGGGGAGGTAGCTTAAGTGTCTGCCTGGCAAATGTAAGGACCCAGGTTTGATCTGGGTACCACATGCTGTGTTGGCACCCAATGTGGTGGTGCATGCCCATAGGCACCGCATCAGGGAGGCTGACAGGAGGATCACTACAAGTCCAAGCTGCATAGTGAGGTCCTATATCAAAAACATAAATAGATAGATAGATAGATAGATAGATAGATAGATAGATAGATAGATAGATAGATAGATAGATAGATAGATAGATATGTAGATAGATGGATGGATGGATAGATAGATAGATAGATAGATAGATAGATAGATAGATAGATAGATAGATAGATGATAGATAGATAGATTGATAGATAAATGATAGAAAGATGGATAGTTAGAGATAGATAGGTAGGTAGGTAGGTAGGTAAGTAGGTATAGATAGATTAGGTAGATAGATAGATAGATAGATAGATAGATAGATAGATAGATAGATAGATAGATAGATAGATGATAGATTGGTAGATAAATGATAGAAAGATGGATAGTTAGAGATAGGTAGGTAGGTAGGTAGGTAGATAGGTAGATAGATAGATAGATAGATAGATAGATAGATAGATAGATAGATAGATAGATAGATAGATAATTTTTTTAAACTCCCCAGATCCATTAGTTTGAGCCCTCTGCAGAGGGTCGGAAAGTAGAAACTGAAGAAAATGTATTCGAATAGAGTTTAAGAGAATATTATGAGAGAAACATATTAGAATAGATTTCCATCTGGTAGTCAGAAACCTGATACAGTAAAAAGAACCTACTGTCAAATTTTTTAAGCTCAGGAGTAATATGATGAAAGATTTTTGTTTGAAGATTAATTTGCTTAGGGAGTTAGGTTATAATAGCAAAAGACAAGGAAATCCTATTATCAATGGATGAGGTGAAACTGTTGAAATATCCTGCTCTCTGCAAAAATGCTGAAAGTCTTCTGATATTTCGTTTTCACCTGGCCAGCTTGAAATTTCTTTGTTACTTACTTCATATTACTTAATGTTCTTTAGACTGTGTCACATATGTGCACGCTTAATATTCACTAGTCTTACATTTGCAAATCTTTCTAATCAGTTAGGACAGTCTTTTCCCCCTTAAGATAGGAAGTACTAACACATGTTGGAAAGCTCGTATTATACAATCTTGTTTCCTCATCATGATCCCTATTATTCTCAATTATTATGAGGTTTTATTCTGACTCCTACCTAACTACAGCATCCACACTACCCAGCTGCTTTCGCTGAAAGAAACAAACCCCTGTGAGCATCTCCCACGGTGCCCTCACTACACCCTATTGATAATCAGCATCACTGACCCCTAGTAACCCCATCTTGAGCTCCCAAACTCAATACTGCATTTTGAAAGTGATATAGAAATTGTAGCTTTTGTCTATAAAAGTTAAAAAAAAAAAAACCTTTCAGCTTCTTTACTCTTGTCCACCAAACCCAGAGTACTATTTTTGCCTTGAATTCCTAGTCACTTGCTTAACACTGAGTACATTTATCTGAAGTTAGTGTTACCCAATATCAGAAAAAATAGAAAATTTAGGTTTTTTCTTTAAAGCCTTAGTCCACCCATGTGGTGCCAGCTTATTGATTTATTTTTATTTCATTACATTCTAATCCACACTGGGACTATTGTTAATTAAATTAATAATACTGGAGGCTTGTGAAACCTCTAAGCAAAACTCTTCCACTATCATTTACAAAATTGTCTAGAATATCTCATTTTTCCCTGGAATCCGGCAAATGCAAAATTAATGCTTGTATTATTATTTTCATTATTAATATTTTAGGAGATTATATCTCTTTGTTAATTTGTTAGTAACTATCAGTTTTTAGAAAAATCTCACTTTTCTAAGCTCTCTTTTGCCACAGTAACTAACAGAAAACATAAACTTTAATGGCTGAATATTTAGGATGACTATAAATCAGTGTATTAAAACTACTACATATTTGCTTCTAAAAAGCTTTTCATGGAGGAATCCTTAATATTTGTCAACCAATTATCAGTAGTCTGTTTTCTTTTTTTGGTATCAGCGCCTGCCACTAAGCTATATCTCCTGCCCTAATTTCAGTATCTTAATGGTCCTATTACATATATGGGACATGCAACTAGAAGGTTATACAAAGTAGTGCTTCTAATTTTTTGAAATTAATATGATGGGCATCATGTTATTATTGAAACTAACATTATAAGCTCTAAGATATATACTTGTTTCATGATTTATCTCCTTTCTAAATAATTAGACATAGAGAAAATTGTATGCACCCATTTTGTAATTAAACACACAGCCTGTTTCCTCTTGGTCTGTGTTGTCTGACACGAGTAGCACATCTAACAGAGCAGCGGTGGCTGACACCTAGCTCTATCCACTTGGTTAACTGGACTCAAGAGCATATTGCTTTAAATACTTTAGTTAACTTATTTCTAGTACATAAAAGTCATACAACCATAGTTTCTGCTTCCACAGATAAGGCCAAAGAAGAGAAATACTCAATCACACAATGTAATAACAAAGAAAACCATTCCATCCATTTTTAATAGGACAGGAAATGTACTTACTCATATCTCCTTTGTATGTACAGGTTAGGTGAAAAGAAAAAGACAAAACTGAGTGCTTATCTTCATGTAGCAAACAGACCTTTCCAAGAAACAGCCCTGAAACTGGTAAAATAATTGAAGGACAGTAAAAAAATAATAAAAACTAAACAAGAGGCCAAACTGCAAAGAGCATGAAAATCTTAAGTGCTGGAAGCCATTGAAGCTGGAATCAGATCCTACATAAGAAGGCAAGATGAGGGTTCATTGCTAGAGCGGTCAAGCTACTTCAGTCTTGGAGAAAAAAAATCCTGCCCAGACATTGTTGGCAATCACTTGTTAGGCAACCTTGTGTCTTCTGTCTTTGTAAAGGTATAAACAAATGCCCCTACTGTTGTTTAGGAGTCCTTTGCCAATGAGGCATGGTCTACCACCCAACCTCAGCTATTATCTCTTGTTCTTATTTCTAAATCCTCTCATATTTTCTCCTAGGGATCACCAAGAGACCAACAAATCCCTACACTTGGTGCCTGCAACAGGGACTCATGGAAAGGAGATTTTCATAAGAGGAGGATGTTCCCCATAATTTTGCTGGCAACAGGGTGGAGGAATGGATTGGTAGTGGACAGTTAGAACTGGAGTACTACATTGACAATTATCTGGTGAAATACATGGGACATGGAGATCTATTGAGCTAAAAAAAAAACTTAAAAATGAGATTAAAGAGAGAAATAGGATTGAGAAGAACTAAAATGAAGAAAGTCATATTGAGTTAAAATTAGGACGAAGAGTTTCAAGAACCACAAATATATATATATATATATATATATATATATATATATATATAATTTTGTTGTATTCTTGGTTCCTGTATTTGTGTTACTATCTAAGACTACCACACACGATATAGCATGGAGTCCTGTTTTAAAATCTAGTCCCTAAAGGGACAAGGACGATGAAGAAAAGGTACAACAAATAAAATTTAAATGCTTTAGCTTTGCTCAATTAGATCAAAAAAGAAAATATTTTAAATTGTGAGCAGTTGGTTGCAAGCAGTGCAGTGGTGGTGCCACCAGAGGGAAGGCCACAACTAGGTTCAGGGAGTCCCCATGTACTGGTCCTAGGCAAACCCAGCTGGGATTTCCCGGCTGCTTCCATGTCTGCACATCTGCTCCAGTACTGAAGGTTCGTACATGCCAACTATAGGCTTGTGTGCCTGGTGCTAAGAAAGAAGGTCATGCTATAGCCCTGGTGTTGGCTATGGGTGTTGATGGCATCAAAAATTTATTATGCTCAGGATATTGTCTATGCTTAAAATCTGAGCAAAAACAAAATACTCAGCTGTCAGAGCCAGGGTGACAGCTGGCCCACACTGGCTGTGCACAGCAGCTGTGCTACGAGGACACAGCTTCTTGACTCTTGGGGAGCAGAATGTGGGTGAGGGAGCCCATTCTTACTAAGACAATTAAGCTGCCTGCCGCTAGCAGCAGCCTGGCCCTGAGGCTATGGAGTAAAAGCAACCAGAGGCAGAGCCCCACTATTAAAGGCCTCTAGGTTTTGCTTGGTGAAATCCATTCTGATTATACAGGGAAATATAAGTTACAATTCAATCTGCACAAACCATTTTTTAAACACCAGACTCTTGTATTGCTCTATTGGTAGTTCTTTGATGAAAATTCAAAATTATTTTTTAAAAAATAGACATTTTGGATTAAAAAATAGAAATTAATTACTTAAAAAAATCTTCAAGGCTTTTCAAATGGAAGTGTGGATAGCATCCGAGTAGGGCAGCCACGAAGGTATTAGATTGCGCATCCAGAGGGGTACAAAGGGCCATTCCGGCAGGAATATAGCCCCACAAAAGAGCAGAAAACAGAGTGCTTTTTTCCTCTCCATTACAAGTGACACTAAAATATAAAGCTTTTATATTTTCCCCTTAAGGTGATTAAGTAAAAATAAAAGATTGTTTCCATCCTAAAGATAAAAACGTTGTCCTTAATATTTTAAAAAAATCATAATTCATAAGATTTATAATAATGGTAATATTTTAAAAGATTACTTAAAGTTCTTTTGATTCCTAATAAGACTGAGTACTTGTTTTACAGTTCTAAATTTATTTGGTTTAGAAAAAGCCTTGATATTTTACAAACAAATATAGAGGTTTAGAGCATAATGTAGAAGCAGTAGGATTTAAATGGTTGGTTGTTTTTTGTTTTGTTTTGTTTTGTGGTATCAGGGATTGAACTCAGGACCCTGCAATTGCCAGGCACGCACTTTTTCTACTGAGCTATCTCCTCAACCCCTGTTGCTTGATTTTGAATCTGTCACATGTACATAGCGGCAGATCTTGTGGTGGGATGTGAAGGGGTACAAGTTATGATAACTTCTTTATATTTGGGTCAACTTATCCAACAAAGATATATTATGCCCTAAACTGTTCAAATAAATCCAAAATGACTTTCAGATTTCATTTGGCAATATTAACTGGCTCCATCCAGATTTTAGGCTAATTTCTCCGGTGTTGTAAAATTGTCATACTTCAAATAAGTTAAATTAATTTGTTTGATTTGCAGACGGATCCTTTAATGCAGGCTATGAGATAGCTTCCTCCTCCAAAATATTGGATCCAAGTTTCATATACTACACTCAAAATTCAGTTACAAAAACAAAAGGTGGAATCCATCCCTCCCACATTAAAGTTTTACAATTTTACAAAAGATGGAAGTACAACAACAGAAAAATAATTCAATCACAGAATAAAAAATAAAAGCTAATCTGAAGTACAGGATGTGCTTGTGTTTTCCCAGAGAATTTTGAGGAACCTATTTGGGTACCAGAATGTGCTGTCAGGCTGAATCCAGATCTAGAGAAGAAGCTGACTTCAATGAGGCCAGTTTTGACCTGGAACCTATTGAAGCAACAGGCACAAATAGAAATCTAAGATCTAAATTGATGATAGAGTATAGAAATAACTGAGTTGAAAGTATTTTTAAGGCAAAATAAGTATAAAAATACGAAATATGCATATTATATATATCAATAAAAGATTCTATTCCCTCCAAGTTTTATTGGTGATTGAACTCTGCTAATTAACAACAAAATCTGACTAGTCTATTTATAATTATAAATTCCTAAAATTAAAAGAGAATTACTGTAATTCAATTTGATCAAGAATATATTTGAAAGGCTGGCTAAATAGTTCAGTGGGTTAAAGTGCCTACAAGCAGGCACAGGGGTCAGGGGTTCAATCCCAGGCCTGCCCTGCTGGCCTGGACCCCAGGGCACACTGGTACAGTGGCTACTGAAATTGGTCATGGTGGCCTGTGCCTGTAATCCTAGCACTTGGGAGGCTGTAAATAGGAGAATCACTACAAGTCTAATTTAGTAGTGAGACTCTGAACACCCTGTAGACCCTTCCCTAAAATACAGAAAAAAAAAGAATAAATTTGAGTTCATTCTGATATTGTAAAAATGTTTGCATTTTCCGTGTACTTACTTGTATGTTTGTATGTCATTCTGTGAAGAGTTGTTCCTGTTTTTATTTGAGTTTTATTTGAGAAGTAAAAGTATGCTTTCTCCTAAGTCACCAGTTGGTCTAAGTGATGTGAAAATTGGGCCACTCACAGCTCATCAAAATTTAAGTTAATTAACAAAATATTATTAGAGTAGGGAGAGCTTACTGGACAGGCATCTAGTTGGTGGATAGAGGGGTGGCCAACCCTTGATAATTAATAAGGAGCCCCCAAAAATCTCCATAGTCTCTTGGAAGACACCCCTAATAAATTAGTCATTGAAAAAAGGTAGTTTTTCAGAAAATTTAAAATAAAGTTTTCTCATAAAATATTCTCTTGTACAAAACTAAGCTAAACAACAAAGGATTTCACCTGGGTATGTAATTCATTTTTGTTAATCTCATGGTCTATTAAATGTATTCATGACTGCAAATATGCAGGTCTCCCAAAATCTAAAACAAAGATTGCCCATTGTCATAAGAGTTGTTTCTCAGATTTGGGCCTCTACCTTTAACAACAACAACAAAAAAAATTATGGTGTATATCTAATTAAAGAATGACAAATTAAGTACAAACTTCTTACATATTAGACATCAATGATTAATTAAAAGGGTTATATATGTCAAAATAAACATTTAAATATGTTACAAATGTCTTCAGGATTGTTATGTGCCAAAATTATATATGGTTTTGGTTTCTACATTTCTATAGTAAAAATTATAAATGTCTGTTAACATCCTATAGGTATTTAAATATTAGAATATATATGCATGTTAGAAAGTAACAGTTCCATTTCATATCAAAAGTGTTAGATATCAGATAGTAATGTTAAGTTTATTGCCTCCATAACAGGGTAATAACATTAAGCTTTTTTTCTAGATATTTAACAATTAAAGTTTAGAGACTAAAAACTAGAAAGCTAGGTGGGCTAAGGTGATACCTAATATTTGGTTCTAGTCCTCCAAGGTCTATGAGGACTCAAGACATAAGAGTACCTCTGCCATGACATCCTATAACTCTACTGAGTCCCTGATTTTCTGATCAAAGAGCTCTTGGGACCACAGAGGAAAGTGATTCATGAAATATAGTGTGCCTAACAAGTGTTATCTAGAAGAAACTATCTCTCAAGCTTTCACAGAAAGCAGTTTGGTCAAGCAATGACTATGACTCATTCAGATGGCTGACACTTACAGAACACCTAAGAGTTGCTAAACATGGTTTCAAGGTAAATCCTCAGGCTATTCAATTGACTGTGTTAGACAGCAAAAGTTAATTTTTGTTTATACAGGCTTCACTTTAACTTGCTCTTAACCATCCAGCTGAAAAGTATAACCACAAGATGTAAAAGGCAATGCCATAGTAATATGCTAAGCTGTAAAAGGTTCACATCACTTCTAACAGTTGCCAACTATACTGATATAACTCACTATTCTTATGGACTGTTGGACCACAGAGGATCAAACTGCTAAACACAAATACTAAAAATCCTTGAACTAGCATCAGGAGTAAAAAGGTTCTTTTACAGAGTTCTCCAAACATAGGCTCTCCAACTGCAATGGAACTTCTATCATTCACACAACAACAACAACAACAACAAAAGGGAAATATGTTGGAAGCCACTGAAGCTGCAAACTGACCCTTTGTGGGAGGGCAGGATAAGCCCTCATTGCCGAAGGCAGTCAGCTACTTTGTTTTGAGAAAAACATCCTACCTGGACAAGGTTGGCTACTACTCACTAGGGAACCTAATGCCTTCTAACTTTGCAAAGGTATGAATAAATCCCCCTACTGTTGTTCAGGGTTCCTTTGCCAATCAGACATGGTCCACCACCAGACCTTAGCTATTGTCTCTTATCTTTATTTTCTAAATCCATTTGCCATTTTCTCCCAGCTACTGCTGAGAAATCAATAAATCTCTAAATTTAAGGATCTCACCTTATGTAACAAGTGGCTATTGCTACTTCTTTTAATTAAATATTTTTAAAACACATATGAATTTTTAAAGAGTAGAATTGTATGATTCTTTATTTGAACTTCAAATGAAAATGCTCATATCTTGCCATTGTCACTAACAGGTATTTTTATAATAGGTACAAATAAATTGTTCATATAATGCCATAAACTTTCAAAAACTGGGCATATATTTCTAAATTTGGGGATTTCTAAAGACCTAAGTACAATATTATGTAAACTAAGCAAAATAAATAATAATTTGTGAATATGATTCAGTAGTCCATATCTGAATTGGCTTTATAGCCTGCAAATATCATTTTTAGGTAGTTTTCTTTTTAAAACTAGAATCCAATCTAGAACCACAGGTTGCATGTGGTTATCTTCTTTTGCACTCTTTCTTTGAATTGTCAAAGAGGTGAGTCAGTTGTCTAACAGAACATGTCTATGCTGAGTTGTTATGATGTAACTAGCAACATTGTTGCTTCTAACTCTATTCCTTGTGTCTCCTACTAAAAAAAATACTTGGATTTAGAGTTTTAATAAGTTCACGTTAGGAACTTTTGGCAAAAACCCTTCCTTCATAGGGCACACTGAAGACTTCATGAATCACTTGATGTGTACATTGCATAACCACCAGTGCATTGAGTTAAACGAGTGAAAACTTAAGTCTCACCATTCAAGTTATGCTTGTTCTCTCCACCAGCAAAAATTCTATGGACTTATAACCTGATACCTTGTAAAAACTATTTCCCATGTTTTAATTTTGTTTAATTCTTATATGTTGCTAGGTATCAAATCTAGATTTGGCACACACATCAGGGAGCCAGAAATTCTGTGGACCCTTAAGGCTGATTTCAGAACTGGCATAAATCTCTTCCAAGGTTCAAGGTGGCCTTCTGGGTAAAATATGTCCTCTAAGTGAGCCACCATCAACGCAGGGGAGCGTGTTCCCTGCCAGTCTCAATGGGAAGCACAATTAGGTCTCATACTGTTTGTACTGTGTAATTCTTTCACAATAGAAAAGAAAGAATGTTAGAGGATAATCTAAATTACCATGATTTCTAATTATTTCTTGTCTAATATTTTCAAATGATGAATACACAATCCTTACAAATGTAATTAATTTGGATTTATGTTAAGGGAAAAGATCTAGAGGCTATTTTATACACATGTGAGTGAGGTTCTCTTTTATATATGCATTAATCATTATTAACTGGTCACATTATTTGATGATTACCATTCCATGCCTAACCCTCATTAGATAATGAGCAGTAAGTAATGTCAAATTTATCTTTGTATCTTTGTGCCCAGAACAACCCTTAGAATCTAGAAAGTGCTCAGTAAACAGGGATGAATAATCCTTGAATTTTGCAGTAATTTCTAAACAAAATAATATATGGTAAGTCCTCCATTTTCCCTGCCTATAAGTACATTAAATTTTACTTTTCAGATGCAAGGATTAAGACACTGAGATGGTAAGGGCCCTATCCCACAAAGTGAGAAATTAATGAAAATGGAGAATGGAATCCCCCTTCTGTTTCCTGTACTGCACAAGAGACATAGCACCCAGGACTTCTCACTGCACTGTGTAGTTCTTTCTATATATAATGCCACTTCCACTGAACAATTTGAATATTAGTAATAAACTGAGGATTATTTTAAGCACTCAGTCTTTTGTATTTTTCAAGCACATACAAACAGAGATAGGATCTGGTAATAAGACAAACTCATGTTTAATTCTATTCTAAAGAAAAGGGTAATGAAAATAAAATGCAGGGAGGCTAAGGGACACCTCAGTTCTCACTAGCATGAGACACCAAGACTGCCCCAGGGGCATGACTAGTTATACTACGTCAATGTTAGTTTTTAACAAGTTAGAAATTTTCTAGAATGAGAAAAGAATACTAACATGAAAATGAAAATCATATGATGGAAGATAAATCTAGTCCTCACCTGAAAAGAATATCACAAGAAAAAAAAAAAGACAAATACCCATGGTGGGGAGTAAGGTTTTATCTGATTATTTTAAATCTTAACTACCCAATTTTAGATAGATAATCATGTAGCTGTAATCTTAGGCTCCACTAGTAAATTACATTTGCATAGCTTTAAAAACATATTTAGAAACAGATGAATATTTGTTAGTGGGCCCTAAATATGTATATTATGTGGGCTTTTCTTCACTGTTTCTCCTTGTTTCAGAAGTCCAAGGCTGCCAGTATGATAGCTTGTTGGTGAGAAAAGTGATTAATTAGGATGGAATTGATGTGTTCATAATTTATGCACAATTAATGGAAAGGATCTTTCCATCATTAAGAAATTTCATAGACTACTTATACACCCTAGTGGGAGAAATTGGTCAAAGCACTTTTTTTTTTCTTAAGAGAAAAATCAAACATACATATAGCACTTCAACACTACTGTAATACTGCAATTCCCCAGTGTGCACCGAAATTGTGTAAGCAAACTGGTATAATAAAATCTGACATAAAAAGCCACTTACACCATACTAATTAGATACATAATAAAAAATCAAGCAATTATTGAACTGCAAGGTAATCACAATAGACAATTAAAGGTTAATTAGATGTGTGAATACAAGTTCCTCCTGCCCTGGGACTTATTCTCTAGATGTTTTAGACAGATTCGTAAGGGAGCTTGCCATGTAACATGAGACATTTATTTCAAAGAACGAGTATTGGAATGAAACTACCAAGATGCACCACCCATGATAAGGGGTGGTGAGGAAAGGGAACAGGAACTACAACAAGAAAATACTTAGTGGCACTTTGGAGATTTGATCAATGAATAACATTAATTGAAATTCATTTTTACTCTAGAAACACATTGGACCTTGAAAGATTCAGAAAGATCTAGTTGCAAGGAGAAACGTGGCCATCAGGTGAATTCAAACAACACCTAGAGAAGGTGGAGGATGTAAAGGCAGGGAACCAAACTTTGGTCCCCACTTGTCCCTCTCAGGAGTTATGTTCTGAGAATTCACAGAACCTCTTGATTTCAGTTTCTTTTTTCTAAAAGATGCATTCCAACAGACACTCTTTAAACTCTCACATCTCCTTCATTAAGTCTAATGGCTAATGATCTTCTCTTTCAGTGATTTCCTCATCACATAAATGTGTTACTACATGTATGTAGACTAGGATAGAATGGGTTAGATGCTTAAAAGTGAAATATCAGAGCCTCTAGAAATCCCATCCTCCCATAAGTACAACTCCATTTTTTTTCTTTGATGTAAATGTATGTCAGGAATGTTGGTATGTTTTAGCCCTCTCAGTATAAGTATCTTTACCCATCACTTCTGTTTGATTATAAATAATATTTTTAATGTTTAAGTATTTTGATGTGAATACACAATATCAGTAACCACTAAAATCTTAACTATTCTCATGAGACTGCAATAGAATCCTTTCATATAATTCTATGAGAATTACAGGCAGACAAGAATATTTCCAAGAACTTGTAGTGACAGTGGAGAATAATTTCTACTAAACTTAATGCTGTATGTCATTTAATTTGCACAGCCCTAAGAGGTAAATATTGCTGTTATTTTTATATAAATTAATAAATAATATGTACCTTGAAGTCTTATCTAATTCCACATGGTAAAAGGCTGAGCCATCTTATTTGGAATTTGCTGTGAACCATCAACCACTTTGCTTCATGTCAGCATGAGCTCTGGGTGTTCCTTTCTTGGTCTGCATGTGCATGCATGCTCATATGTGTGCCTGTATATTTTCCTTATACTATTGTTAAGATTCATTCATCCTGCCTCAATGGATACCGCAGATTAATCAGCTTTAGAATAATTGTACCATCATGTTGCCATATGTGGTAGAACAAATATTGAGAGACAGTAAAGAGAAAGAAATAGCTGCTGCAGGATAGAAATTTTTGCTGGAAATACATATCCTTACTTTAGTCATTAAAGCAAATTATGTTTTTTTGTTCTGTTTGCAGTACCTGGAATTGAACTCAGGATCTTGCACTTGCCAGGTGCAAGAGCTATATCCTTGGCCCTAGTTTGCTGGAAATAAAGAAACACTAATCACATATTCAAACTGAGGAGAGTTTAAAACAGAACATCTTTTATTTTGAAGTTAAAAATCCCCTAATTTTTATTCCTAGTACCACTACCACAATTTACAGGGCAATATGCCTGATGTAATGAAAAGAAAGAAAAAGACAGAGCTACAACAGATACAAGACCTCAGGAATGCACATCTAATGGACACTGCATTGCATCAATCAATAGCTGCACTTTTTGCAAACTGTGGCTATGACAGCCCTGAACCAGAAAGGTTTCCTGTTTAAGCTGCAGCAACCTTTCTAACTGTGGATCATCATTCCTTCTTAGAGTAACCTGCACTCAGGTGAGGTCACTCAGTCACACCTGATCCAGGTCTGCAAGCTTTTGCAGAGGAGAATACACCTGGACGTGGAGACCAAGGTGCCTGAAAAAGGGGAGGTGCAGAGCAAGGATAAAAGTGGAGAAGGTGCTCTGGTATTCTGGTTTAACTTTGAAGATTTAGTAGAGTTGAAAAGAGGAAATACCTTCATATGCACAGCCATGAGGTTAGAGAAACAAAGAGAAGAATGGTGTGCAGGAGTATGTGCCCTGGCCAGCCTGTGCTAGGGGAAAGGAGGAATTGAGAGAACAAGCCAGAAAGTTACGTGAGCTGCTCTTTCCAGATTTGCTTAGGTCCTCAGGGAAACTAGTAGAACAGAGGTTCAGCCTCTTGTTGTTACACATTTCACTGTAGATTGTCCTGAAGTAGTATCAGCTGCATAGGACCAATATCTTAGTTAATCTTTTGATTTATGAGAAGTGATCAGCAGGGGATTCAGAGGAATTTAAATATCCAATGATAGCAAAATGAAATACGTTAAGATGTGAAAAACTAAGAAACATTACAGACTATTAAAAGGGTTCTTTAAAAACTCATTTAGTATCATCAGTAAACGTTTTTTTATAAGGGCATGTAAAACAAAAATACCACAACATAAACATAAAAAAAAATCTATAATACAATTTTTATTTGTGTGCATGTGTTCAGGGAAAAGAAACTGAATGAGAAAATATAAAAATGTTAATAGGAATTTTATCTGAACTGTGGGGTCATAGGTTGTTCATCTTTATGCATTTCTGTGTTTTACAAACTTTTTGCATCTATTATTCATAGAATGCGGGAAATAAATATTACAAAGGGAAAATAAGAGAAGTCATAGCAGAGCAAATTGTCAGCCAATTTCATTCCCTCTGTGCTCAGGGAGTCAGGTAGTCTTCATTCTGCGCTTTTTATAGCAAATGGAAAAATTTTAAATCCCAGATGAGTAGATAATTAAAACTTGTGTGCACCTATCAAAACAGGGACACTGTGATTCCTATTTCTACTTGGTGCCTGAACTTTGTCATGCCTACAGGTTTTCTTTCAAAACATTTAATGGAGAACAAGAGACCATCCCTCCCTGTTAACTACAGTGTAGGCAGTGAGTGCAGGGACAGCCTTCATAATTATCCCCGAGGCTCCGTAAGCACTGCAATTTTGTGACTCGAAAACACACCTGAGAATGATTGCTCAGTGTTGAAATGTCACAAAATAGCTGTCCTCAAAACAGCAAGCCGTGCATGTATGAGGTGGGTGGCTGAAAGGGATGGGCAGGCTGTGAATTGTGAAGTGGGCAGCAGAGGCCGGGCGCAGCCAGGTGCAAACTGAGCTGCTGGCATGGCTTGGGAGAGACTACAGTAAGACATACTCTAGAAAGGCTGCTGAGTTTCTGTTGCTGAAAGCATAGTCATAGCCAGTGGAAACTATTGTTTTTTTGTTAAAATGCAGGTGAAAAACTTCCTCTCCTCAGCCTTTGCCAAATGACCAGCCTCTTATGTTTTGTCAGGCTTTGTTTTAGACCTTTTGAACACAGTCCTAATGCCAAGTACAGTCATCCTTTAGTACACTGGTGAGACAAAATTCAAAGCACCTCTTCAGAGGTGATATGATTTGTACAAGGAAGAGCAGGATTATCAGTTCATCCACACTTGTCGTCAATATCACATATTTCTATTATGCAGCATGGAAATACAGTCACTCAGACTGGCTAGGCATGTGATCCCCTGGGAGACACAGTCGCATTGCAGCTACGTCTCCCTTTGCAAGGGAAGGCCCAGGGCAGCAGCACTTAGGTTGGGGCTTGGGAACTTAGAATTTCAGCAAAATTCCTGTCATTGTGATCCACAACCATCCAAGCCTATAATCCTTCTCTGAGACATTACTATAGATGACAATTAAAAATCAAGCTAAAACGATACAGCTATCGCATTCACCATAGACACAGTGAAGGGTAGCGAAGAGTACTCCTTTACTCATTGAACGCTCAATATCGTCTGTAAAATGGGGATAAGAATACCTACTTGAAAATGCTGTCCTGGGACACACTTAGCACAGTCTACTGCCCCAAGTGGGGGCTAAACACATAAGAGCACGGATTTGTTTGTTTTAGAATATGAACAGGAATGGAGCTCAGATCTGCACAGTGAGAGAGGGGGGAGGGTAGAGGACAGAAGGGTGTGAGCAGCCAGGATGAAAGTTTTCCAGGGTAAAGCTGTCTGTCCTCTTACTTACCACTGTCATAACTAAGTAAGAGTTCCCTGTTCACAGATGTATTTATTCCAATTCCTTTTGATACCCTTTGGATTTTTACTGTATATGACCTTATGGGGTCAATTTCTGAGGTTTTCCCACAAGCTGGAGTTTGCATAGAGTAGTTGGAAATATCTCTCTGAATTTTCATTCTTATAACCTTGTCGATTTTAAAATTTTAATTAAGTTTATTGGTAAAGTTTAGGTGTACACAGTGATCACATTCATCATAAGGACTTCGTACCAATATATAACCTGCCTTGATTTGTCTTGTTCCCCCCCACTCCCCTCCGCTGCTTTCAACCCTTCCTCCCCTCCTTATTTACAAAGCTTTGTTTCTATCTCACCTGTGTGTTCATGTTGTTTCCCTTCCTTCCACCCTCCCACTCCCAGCTCTCCTTTCCCTTTGAACACTTCCATCCCATTTCACTGTCTTGTACACTTTAGTTCTTGTTTGCACTTTCCACTTGTCAAACCATGAAACAATCCAATATATACACACGTGTGCCCCATTTATTTCACTTATGAGTGTGTTCTCAAGGGCCATCCATTCAGCAATAGATGCCTCAAGCTTATCCTTCTGTAGGGCAGAGTAGTCTCACAGGTTTTAATTTAGGTCAGTTGTGTAGCTCTCTGAACTTCTAAGATGAAGCAAACATTTGTGGACTAGGTACCCCCTTTGCACTCTTTCACATCCTCTCCTCCCATTGGTCTTTTGTATCAGCTTCATGTGGGTCAGGCCAGCATTGTTCAGGCTCAGTGGGCTTCTCCTCTGCCATCCTGACTGCTGTGGAAGAAAGCTAAGGGCATTATCTTTATTCAGCAGAGGCGTATACTAGGAATAAATCATCTCCCCTTTAACCCATGATAATGTTATAAGATGTTTTTAATACAGCTTCTCAGGGGAAATTACTTAATCAAGTAGCCAGTAATGCTTGTGCCCAGCTACCTTAAATCCCTATCCTTTTCCTTGTTATTCCTCCTTGTCTACTTTGCTTGAGAACCAACTTCTTCCTTAGAGTTATACTCTTAATGGTCTCTCAAACTTGTCTAACTCTAAATCCTATGTTAAAACAAGTATTTATATCTTAGGTTTATTGTGGAAATCAAAGGAGATATTTCACATGAATAAATAAATGGTTATTCAATAAATGATGAATAGCCATTATTACATTCCTCAGTCTTACTATCCTCTGTTTCTTTGAACTCCTACCCTCTATAAATACCTTTTCTTTATTAATCTATCATCATTGTTATGGTTTGTGTAAAATTGTCCCTCCCCGGCAACCTCATGCAGTCTTGGGGCAGCTTCTGGAATTTGTGATTGATTATTGTGGGCGTGGATGCTGCACCTGCCCCGGGCAGGTAATTTGCATTACACTGTTAGGAGCTAGAGAGGCCAGCTGCTTGAGCTGCTGCCCTTCCCTTTGCTCTCTACTCTTTGCTATCTATGGTGATTAAAAGTTCCATTCTGCCTTGGAGTCAGCTGAGTATGAACTGAAATCTCCACTAACGTTGAGCTAAATAAACCGTTCCTTCCTTTGTTTTGAGTGTCAGGTATTTGTCCCAGCAATGAGAGAAGAGTAACTGTGACATTCATTTATTTCTTTGTTTCTTGAGTTGGGAAAGCAAATTTGTGCTGGGTAGGTTAGTGATATGTAGGATTGATTTATTCAGTCTACCTCATGATTGCCTGTTAGTCTCTTTGTGTTTCTTGCATGTTATATCACTCAGAATACTACAGGCTACTAAAGACAATGATCACCATTCCACTTCGTTTGCCCACAAGTCAATTTCCTCGGTCAGGGCCAGGAATATTTGTTTGGAACATTCCAGGGTAATGGCCAGGCTCTTGGAAAAGGTGACGCTTTGTGCATATGTGGCTGAGACCTTCATGAGTGGAATGTAGAAGGGAATATTTAGGATCATCCCCACCCCACAGGATTTGGACCCAGAATTCATCAGAGTAAGGCTTTTCTTTGATCTTCCAACTACTGCTTAGAATAAACAAAATTCCTCATTGAGGAAAAAGATTATGTGAAATCCAGGAATAATAATTTGATGTTGGTAATGTGGTACTCAGACTGTGAAGTGTGACCAAACAATATAGAATGAGTTTGGAAATCGCTATGAAAAAATCAGCTTCAAACAAATTGTAACATTACAGCTTCACCTGAGTATCTGAGAACGCAGAGCGGCACTCCAGTTTGATGATTGTAGGACTACGGTTAAAAAGATGACCTTATTCCTTGGATATTCTTGGGGCTTAGCAGGGATGATGCCTCATTAAATATTCTAAG
This sequence comes from Ctenomys sociabilis, assembly GCA_004027165.1. Lineage (NCBI taxonomy): Eukaryota > Metazoa > Chordata > Mammalia > Rodentia > Ctenomyidae > Ctenomys > Ctenomys sociabilis. The sequence goes on along the minus strand of PVKA01006767.1, from coordinate 11,599 downwards.
GGAATTTGTTAACTATAGCACTGAGATCATGAATCCAGAAGTTCACACATGCAATTAATTCAACAAAAGCAATGCTGAGGGTGGCTAAAGATATACACATAGAGGACATTTGGAAAACCAGCCGAGGTATTTCTGATCTCACAGTGCACGGTTTAAGGTTCATGAGTGGAGAGTTTGATGGCAGAAGTGTTTTTCATACCTAGGAGTTAATTTTCTAAAAGAAAATATAATGTTAAAAATATCTCATGACTGACACCATCCCTGGTGACAAGTACCATTGTCATGTTTCCTTTATCCTGTTGCCTATTACTCCAGGGCCTGCTGACTTGTAGTTTAGAATCACTTCCTTGGATGTCCAGGGTAGGAAATAAAGAAGTCATGACCTTTCTTGGTATTTGTAAATATTCATCTGAATTATTCAATAATATATTACCTCTTTTGAGATAACAACACTTGGATAAGAAAGTCAAGGTTTAAATGAATACAACTTCTGAAGGGGAACAGAATTTACACAATATGAGGCTCTGCACAATATTACATGAAGGAGATTCCTACTACATCAACAGTCAAAGGATCTGGGGTATGGACAGAAGTTTCTCTGGCACCAGCTAGTGTTGCATTTGCTTTCTCCCCTTTCAGACTATCACCCTCACTCATTATACCTAGATTGGTTCATTTATTATTGATGGAACCATTTTGTATTTACAGGGGAAAACTGAAAATTTCACAGATAATTCCCAAAATATGGATGATATGACCTGGGGTAAGCACCCTGCCTTTAGAAGGCAGACATAAAAATCAAAGAAATGTAAGAGCATCAAATACTGAAGAATGAACTTCTGCGTAGCAAAGGTCATGAGAAGGCGAGGTCTGGAGAAAGCTGGAAAGACCACTGCTAACTCTGCAATGTTGCCAAGGGCCAGGCCCAGTCCTAATCATCAAGCCCATAAAAGTGCAGACATACAATAGCAACAAAGAGAGCTGGCTCTTCAAGTATATCCTGCTTCATTATTTAACGGTTTATTAAGTGTATAGATCATGGAAACTGTGCCTCAGATTTCCAATGAGACCCAAGTCAATATATTAAGACACAGCATTAAGGTAAAGGACTGCAAGTTTTATTGAATACTAAATATCCTTTATGGTGAGATGTCTCTATAAAACTAACTCTCCTGCCCAAACTGTTATTTCAACATCTGTGAGTGAATGAAACCTGAATGAGCTGAGCCTTGCTCGTGGCAAATAGTAGCTTCAAAGCAGACAAACCACCTACTTTCTTGACAACTTGAATCCAAACAAGCAAGAGAAAATATGGGCTATAAATGTCTACAATTAGGGATGAAAGGTTAGTACCTATGTCCAGTTCATGGCAAAAATAATTGGATCCCTGTCACTGTTTTCATCTCTGCTCAACACTTTCTCCTTCATTCCTAAACACATCCATCTCACCATACCATAAATTCTGCTGCTGTCTCTCTCTCCAGGCATAGATTTTGATGGGATGAGTTTCTCAGGTTTCCATCAGTTCTACTGGTTTTATTATCCTAGGGTGTCCATAACTTGTAGGACCCTACAATAGTTAACTGTGAACTGTGGAATCAGTATATCCCTGGTATCTAAAATAGTACAATACCATTATACTCTTTGACATCCTTGGTCTGCTACTGCTACTAGGGGTGGAGAAACAAGGACTGTCAGTGTTTGAACTAAGATGTCAGTTCTAAGATAAGAACTAATTTATCTATAGTGATTAATTCCCCGATATTACTTTCAGAATATTAATTTAGCCCAATAGGAAAGTCACCTATTCTAGAGACAATTGGTTCAAATCTTCACAATAATTCTCCTGCTGTGGTTAGTTAATTACTCTGAACATCAACTACCTAGTCACAGTCCCAACTACCTCAGATAGGTGCTTCCTAAAGAGTAAAACAAGACTGACATTAAAGAAAGCAAGAGAGAGAGAGAAAGTACAGTGCATATGGAATTCTACATATAATATAAACTTCAAGTTCTCAGGTTTCAAGTCACCATCCACTGGAGAAGTCATTTGAGTCTTTTCGAAAATGTTCATTGTATTAGCAGTGTTTGCAAAGAACTGCTCCAGAGTAGGCCCCCTGGCCCATGGACCATATTAAAGGACCAGAGAGTACAGACAAAATGAGATTAGCCATTGTATCCTTCCATGGAAGGCTTCCCTAGAAGACTGGGCAGATTGTTCACCACCTGAAACTGTATGACTAAGGAGGCAGACAAATGGAGAATTCCACTCATATTCTGCTCTCTGGTACTTATGCCCATGAATGTCTCTTTCTATATGGGTAACATTAGTATGCCTATCAACATATTAACATGACTTAATGTGAAACAGTCAGGCCTGAGACTGTTATCCTTATAAAGGTCATCTTGAAATTTGTCCCTTGGCTAGTATCTCAGATCTAGGATTCAGAGAAAGTTCCCCTTGCCAGCTAAACTTTCTTCACTGTGCTGACCTGATTATGCAAAGAATAGGGTTTGTGCTAGTACTGGCTTTCCCTTGGGTTCTTGAGTTTGGTGCACACTAGGCAGAATTTGCCCAAGAAATAAGATCCTGATAGAAACCTCAGGCACAATTGCTAACTTAAAGACAACATTTCTTATGTATTTACCCTACTCATTGCTGAGAACATCCCACAAACCTTGCCAGCTATGCTATGGAGGAAGACACCAGAAAACTGTAGTTTGTTTTCATCTAGATAGCTCCTGTGTGCCTTCTCCTTTGTTTTCCTGTTTTAGATCCTTTGTTGTCATAACTCATAGCTGTGCCCATGAGTATGTGTTTGTTCCTGGGACTTGAGAGAATCATGAAAGGTGAAAGGCTGGCTGGGGATTTAGCAACTCTATCATACTTCATGATGGAGCTCATGTGCTCACCATCCTGTTTTCCAGTGGACTATGTGTGCATGGTCGTCCTGATTTCCACAAGGCCATCAAATTGACTACCTGGGTCTCTGCTGGGAAGAGAGAGTAAAGAGCATGCATATGCTCCCTTCCCATGGCAGAGAAGATGTTGAGCCACTCACCCACTTACCTTAGTGAAGCCAGCCTGAGCTATGCTTGCATCAATATCAAATGGAAGGTTGTTTTGAAGATTGATTGGTTGATTGATTTGGTACAAGGTCTTACTACACAGCTCAGACTCACAGTGATCTCCTGTCTCAGCCTCCACAGCACTGGGATTACAAGACCGCACTACCATGCCTGGTTTCAGTAGCCAGCACAGCACAAAGTTGGTACCCCAGGGACTGAACCCAGGTCTTTGCATTTGCTAGGCAGGTGCTTAGGCTGCTGAGATATCTCCCTGGCATCTCAACTGTGGTTTTGAAGGGAGATCCAAGAAACAGAGGAGAGAGAGAAAAGCACAGGTATTTTCAAATGTTCTCCTGTGTGTGCTCCAGATACTATGTTTGAGTTTATATCTGTATCTGAATGACTCATTGCAAACAATAGCATTCTACATTCTACATTGTAGTTTAAGAACATGGAACACAGGGCTGGCCAAATAGCTCAGAGAATTAAAGTGTCTGCAAGCAAGTGCAGGGGACCAACTGAGGGCCCTGCCCCTGAGGTGTGCTGAAATGGCAATAGAGACTGAGTGTGGTGGTGCATGCCTGTATTCCCAGCACTTGGGAGTCTGTAAACAAGAGAAACACTATGCATGTGATCTCGTAGTGAGACCCTGAACACCCTGCAGACCCTTCCCTAAAATTCAGAAAGAAAAGAACATGGATCACAGAGTGATTAAAGATGTTTTCCATGACATGAAAACAATAAATAGCAAATCAGGACTAAACCACATCCACTGGATTCCAAATCTTAGGCTTGTTCCACATCAGCTTTCCTTCACATCCAAATCTTCAGCTTCATTTTTTTCACATGAAAATTGCAGCTATTGACTCTCTGTGTTGTTGTTATTTTTTTTACTGTGTTGTTATTAAAATGAGATGTGCATGTTAAGTGTGTAATATAGTGTCTGGAATGTGGCAAACTCAAAACAAACAAATCATTTTTATGATTACAATAACTCTAATTATACTAAGAACAGAGATTTGTCTGGCTGAATGCCCCAGCTGCTGCTCAACCCAAGCCCTGAGGGCTGGGGACTGCATACCAGACAATAAGAACCACCTAGGGCATGCTATTCTGACACTTTTTCTTTCATGTTTATAATACAATGCACTAATAATTATGTTTCTTATTAAATATGCATCAGATGAGTGTTTAAAATTTCATTTGCATCAGCTCCAAACTCAAATTTATGCAAGGCTCAGTCTTTCATATTGTTTTTGAAGTACATAAGAAGAGATCAACAGGAATACAAGCCACATGTGCTACCTTAGAGTGCAGGTGTGTGTTCCCCAGGCACACATGGATTTATAACATGAGTGTATAAGTCTCACTTCCACTGTTCTTCATTCATAGAATTGCAGGAAACCTTCCCTGTATTTAAGAAGGTAAAGGTTAGATTTGTCTCTTGATGTTAACAGTTCAAAACGTAGCCCCAGTACTACCACTGTTAAGATCACCTGCCTGGACACTGAAATGATGAAACACACACTGAGAATTTATTTCACGCTAAGTAGGAGGGAGCACAGGATCTCTCTGCCACATAGTCAGCCTCAATATATACTGAGTGCCAGAATGCTGGTGTTATGATGTCCAGAGAAAAGTAATTTATACTCTAACACTGTATGAATTTAAGTAATTTCAAAGGTCATTCCATTATATTTTACAATTCAATAAAGATTATAGAAAGGTTGAACACATATAAATAAGTATTACAAACAGGAATATGATTGCAGCTTCTGCATTTCTAACTTCTTGAGAGCTTATCATATCCTTTGATTTCATGAATTTACATTAGGTCTACTGGGCCTAAATAATCACTTTTTTAAAATTCAACTTTTCATGACTCTACTTATATTAACAGCCTCCAAAATATATAAGGCATATTATCCTATAAAATATGTCCAATATTTTACATAATCACATTTAAGCTTCTTATTAATAAATGCAATGCAGACAACAAGAAAAATCCTTAAAAAAAATATAGATCTTCTGTTTCTATGGGTATATATTACTGCTATTGATTTTCAAGTCAGCTACTTTTAAGCCAGTTTGAAAATGATTTTTAAGTGCTCAATCTCATTTATTAAAGCCTTGAAAGTTGATTGCCTTAATTTTCCCCCAATCAAAAAGATAACCCTTAATTTTCAGCTCTGAATTAGAGGCACTCCCAACTATGAAGTTATGATGCAATTTATTTACATTAGAATCAACACAGGTTCAGAGCTTAATACCCTCATCAATTTTCCAAATAAAACTGCAGCTGTAGTGTGGAGCAGGTGAAATGAGATCTGTATTTCTCAGATGTAACGCGGCCAGGAGCTTAACCCAGGCTTCATGAAGTTTAAAAAGCAATAAAGCCAAAGTTATTTCAGCCCTGCGGCATACTTATTTAAAGAGATGGATGTTATTGGTTGTCTCTCAATGTACTGCTTATTTTATCATTAAAAGCTGAAGGAACCTACCTTCCTCTCCAATGCTTTTAAAACAGAAAGATTAAAACAATTGCAAAGGTATGTCTAAAACATACCTTCCGATTCCTATCTGTATCCTCATTTCCCCAGGAAACAATGTTTGATTGAGAGATAGTGGATTACCCAGCGTAAGACGTATGTGTACACCAGGAGCTGAGTGTAGGAATCAGGAAACAAAGGTAGTCAGGTGGTCTGTTAGAGTACTTGGTGGCACACACACAACTGTCAAATTAACTGCATGAAAAATTATACTAACTAGTAATTACACTCCATGCAGATAAGATCCATGGCTGGATCTGTATATCATAGTGTCTTTTGGAGTGCCAGGCCAATATCAGGTGTCTAGCAAGTAATAAACGACTTGATGAAGATGTTATCTAAAAACAGCTGTCTCATGCCATGGTGAATATTACTGAAGAAATTTTCTAACATGTTCTGTGAAGGCAGTATTAGTTCTTTGCTACAGCAAACGATTTTCCAGTGTAAGAGGTAACCAGGGAAAGAAAATAAGAATATTGCCTAATCTTCTCTTTTATTTCTACTTCTAGTATCATCTCTTTTAAAGTACTCCTGTTTCTTCCTCTTGTTTCTACTTCCAAACATATAGGTCCGACCAGTTTCTTTGAATTTGCACTTACTCAGTGCAGGACCAATTTTTATCTCAACCCTCCCAGGTTGACAAAATCTAACAGAGTTCAAATCCAAATGTTTAAGCATCATTGCTTTTCATGATCATGTATAATCACAATTTTATGTTCCCCCACATAATAGCTGAAGCTTTTATTCTATACCAATTCAGGCTAGAAAGATTATTACTGGGACATTAAGCACTGAATTGGAATAAATTAATGATGTCAAGGCATATCAAATTGACTCAAGGTTATGTCAAGTCAAATCAAGGCAATATTTATATCTTGCTTCCCACAACAATAAAACATTTTGCTTTCTTTCATAACCAAGAGAAAAAGATAGCCAATGGAAACAGGCCCAGAGAAAAATGACGAATATTTGAATTGTTAGAAAAGGATTTGAAAATAGCTGCTATTATTATGTTCAATGATTTTTTAAAAAATACAAATACAAAAATAAGAATCTTCAAAATGAAAAGAATCCAGGAAAATGAACCAAATGGGGGTTAGCCAAATAGCTCAGTGGATTAAACAGCCTGCAAGCAGGTGCAGGGGCCGGGGGTTCCATTCCCAGGCCTGCCATGCCGGCCCCACCCCTGGGGCATACTGAGATAGCAATTGAGACCGGGCGTGCAGCTCTTGCAAGGTTGTGAGCAAGTGGATCACTATGAGTGTGATCTATGAGTGAGACTCTGAACACCCTATAGACCTTTCCCTGAAAAATATCCAAAAAGAAAAAAGAAAAGGAGCCAAATGGAAAGTATAGCAATAAAAACATATTTTATGTGATATTTTAATTGTAAAATGATATTATCAGCTTATCAGAAAATTAGATATTTCAGAAGAAATGATCAGCAAACTTTAAAACTGGGTGATAAAAATTATAGAATTAGTATATAGATGGGAAAAATTGAAAAAGTTAATAGATTTTCAATGATATATGTTGTATGTTGCTCTGTTTCTGTCTTTGTTTCTGCTATTCTTGTTTTGTTTTTACTGTTCAAAATGAAGTAAAATTAAATTAAAAATAATAAAGAAAAATAAATGACATATGAGAGTCACTGCAGTGCATAACGTGTGCAGTTGAAGTTCTAGAAGGAAGAGGAAGAGATTGGCAGAGCAAAAAATGTTTAAAGATGCAGTGGCTGGCACTATGAAGAAATCCTGAGAGGAAACTCAATGCATAAAACTTACCTACAAATATCATAGATTCTTGAAAGCCGAACGTAGCATTTTAAGCCTTCAAAGTAAGTTGCATGGAGAAGGGTGGGTGTTTTCAAATCACAGTTAAATATGTGGCATCATCATAAGAAAAGAACAAACCTTCCACCTAACTCTAATTACAGGCAGTAATCAAATCTGCATGAAAAAGCCTAACCATTGAAGCCAAATGATAAAGATTCTTGGGGAAAAACTATAGTATCCAGATGAATTGTGCATATAAAGAATTGTTAAGTAGTAAAACTTGTGCAAGAGTAGACATGTAGGTTTAACTCCTAAAACCTAAAATGAGAAGCAGTAAAACATTGACAAGCATAGATTTATAAATGAAGAATCAAAGAAACACAACCTGTGGAATAATCTGTACTTTCAAACAGCAACGAAAAGGACAAGCTATGCATCATAAGATAAATCTCAAAATATTGTTTGGAAGCGCTTCAGAGACAAAATAGCACATATGGTAGAACTCTAGAAATTCTTGATTCCAGAAACAAACTTATGGGTATGAAAACTAAATCCTAGGTGCTTCAGAAGGTGGTGGCAAAATCCTTGGCTGCCAATGAAAGATGGGAGAACTTTCTAACATGGAAGAAATACTGTTCCTAGTTTTCTTCCTTTTTTTTTTTTTTTTTGTATTTTAGGGAAGGGTTTACAGGATCTACAGGGTCTCACTGGGGATCAGACTCATAGTGATCTCCTGTTTACAGCCTCCCAAGTGCTGCGATTACAGGCGTGTGCCTGCACCCCAGTCTCAAGTGCCCTCTCAGTGCATCCCCGAGGCGGGGCCAGGACAGCAGCAGTCCAGGAGATCCAACTCTCTGCTCCTGCATCTGCCTAAGCAGGCACTTTACTTTACTTAGGTATTTGGCCAACCTAATACTGTACATATTTTTAAAGTTTTTAATTATTGGGGGAGGATAAGCTATATTTAAAACTTATAAAGCTATAAAATGTATACATATCTCAATTCTCCAAGTGCATCATTTAACTTTTAAGGGGAACAGTTAAAAACCCAACTCAATCTCTGTTATAAGACAGCTTATCCTTGTTTGCCTTTAACATTTTTCTTTATGACAGTTTTTTCTCAGTCAAAATAAAAGCAGACAGTTATTTTTATGCCTCTTATCACTTCCACCATATTTGACATTTTCTTAATTAAAAAATTATTGAAATTGCTACAATTATTGAGTACTTAAGTCAAGCACAAGCAAAGCTCTTTTCATCTAATAATTCACTTGCAACATCATTTATTAAATATAATGATCCACAGATATCTTTTCTTTTACCCACAGAGGAAAGTAATTCAGAAAATCTGTGACATATATAGCTAAATGGGAAGATGTCTGCTTCCTAATTATTACTGACCATATTTATGACAAAACCTTGCCCATGTTTTTCCCACTTCGTAGCTCTACACTTAACCAAATCCTGCCTGGATTCTTCTTAAATTCTGCTGACACGTAAATAACTGCCTCTTGTCATTTGTGTCCAGTTGTCCCCCCAAAGCCTCATGCATCACTGGGGTAGCTTTTAGAGTTTGTGATCAATTCGTGATCCAATGCAGTGATTATGGAGGTGAGTGCTCCCCACCCTGGGGCGGGTCCTCTGGGTTATAATGTGATGGAGGAAGAGAGGCTGGCCAGCTGCCACAGCTGCTGCCGCTCCCCTTTTGGCTCTGGCTGTCTTGCTGATTTCTGACACCATGAATGGCTGCCCTCTGTCATGTGCCACTCTACCTTGGAGCCAGACAACTGTGGACTAAAATCTCCACTGACTGTGAGCTAACCAAACCCCTCCTTCCTTAATTTGCAGTGTCAGGTATTTTGTCTGAGTAGCAAGAGAAAAGAAACCGAGACACTGCCTAAGACTGTCAGGGAGCTCATGGTACTCTAGCCAGCTGCTGTACTCTGCCTCCAACTGGACTCTTGCCTGTGTCTGGCATTTGGACAGCCACCTAATGCACCCTCCCATCATTTGCCATTACAAAGTATTCTCAATTGACCACCTCAGTCCTGAAATACAGCCTCCCTCATGGTGCTGTGATCGGTCTACTCCTGTTCCCTGCCCTCAATGGTCTCATTCTTCCTTGAAACTGTGAATCAAAGAGGCAGTGGCACTTCTCAGTCTTCTTCCCCCTCTCCATCCTTTGCCCCTTCCTAAATAAAGATAGCATATCTACGCTTTAAAGTACCATTGAGTCATCTTATTTCTCTTTTCTAAAACCCTCACTACTATTCCACTGACAGCCACATGAAATTCTTGCCAGTAAAAGACATATAATACAAAAACTAAAATCATTTTTTGGCAAATAATTAGCTGGCCTGCAATCAGTCAATGTATGATTATTTTTTATCATTTCTCAGTTAACACTCCTCAAAAAGGTTCTTATAACTTACATGAACATATTCAAGCTTATAAGACTAGATTATAAACTTATTTTCTGTTTTCCCATCAGTTTCTGCTCTCATTGTGACAACTCCTTTGCACATCCTGTATGGTATAAGAGGACCAAATTAAGATGATTCCTGCCTTAGTATTGTCTGACTCTCAGATGATGTAAAAGTGACATATATTCACTAGAAACTGCACTTCAAAGTTTAGATTTGTAGATCAGAAAAAGACTAAGTACAGACAACTATCACTCACCTATCCTCCACAAAGAATAATCAATACAAGATGTGTGTAGCTGCACATTGAAGTGAGTGACAATGGAAAACTCTGAAAATCAATAGGAAAGAAAACAGAAACCTTATAAGATCTAGACACTTGGATAAGAGCATAGTAGGAGAAATATTCTAACACTTGCCACCCCAGCTTCCAACTAAGAGAGGAGTTGTCTCCCTTTTTGCAGAGGTAATTGTATAAAAGTGGGTCCTAGAAAAGTTTTACCAGCTTGGATAGTAAGAATTTTAGCTATTGAAAAGCTTTACATTCCTTATATGCTCTCATGCTGGCTTAAACTACAACACACTCCTGCTCATCTATCTCAGATAGGCTCTCCAGTGAAAGAATCAAGTCAGTGGAGAAAGGGCCTCTGGGTAGAGCCACATCCCTAGGATCCACATCCACAGGGAGTCGGGAACCCTGGGTAGAAGACAGCGGAATACCATAACTACTATTGCCACCACGCCATGCAGGGGTCCCACTTGCCACCAGGTCCACGCAGGGGTCTGAAACTGCTATCAAGTTTAACTGTGAGCACCACAGAGAAACTAGGGCCAAACTCACCAAGCACAGCCACAGAATTACAGGGAGATTATACTGTGATTTCCAGGTGGAAAACAAGATTAACATTGCTTAAGAAAGCCATGCCCCAACACACATAAGAAAGCAAATTACCATCGTCATCCTATAAAAATAGTTAGACATTCATTCCAACAGATGCACAAATCTCAACTTAGAAACACAAAAAATATGAAAACAACAGAGTAGTACGCATCTCCAAGATATTATAGCTTTCTAGTAATATGCTCTTATAATTGGATGTAATGGAATAATTTCCTCATAATTCAAAAGAATGTTTTTAAAGCTCAATAACAGGTCTGAGGAAATAGCTCAGAGGCATAAGCACTGACCTGGAATGCACAAGGACCCAAGTTTGATCCCTGGCCCTGCATGCCATGCCACCCTGGGAACTGAGCACAGTGGCACATGCCATAATCCCAGCCACTTGGGTGGTTGAGACAAGGAGATCACTAACGAGTTTGAGACTGACCTGGGGGCTACAGAAAGTATATGTTTCAAAAAAATAAAAAATCAAACTCAAGAAAATACAGAAAAAGCCTAATTCGAAATAGAATTTCAGCTAAATTCTCTTGAAAACTATGAAAAGAACCAAGCAGAATTCTTGAAAATGAGCTGGTCAATAGCACAAATAAAATTCACTTGAAACTTAGAACAATCTACTGTTTCTGCTATTTTTCTCTTTTTTTTATTTTTTTATTTTATTTTATTTTTTTTCCATTTATTTTTATTTTATTAAAATACAAATGTCAATCAGACAGTTTCAAGACACCTTAACCATACAAAGTCGATGAATTAATACATTGCAAACTGTTTTCATAACGTTTTGGTATTGTACAAGGTGCATACATGATATTATATTTACAGGTATTATTTTATCAGATATCTCTTATCAGTGAATTAAGAGTGTAGTTGCTTACTTATCTT
>PVKA01006766.1:0-81607 GCA_004027165.1 Ctenomys sociabilis | reverse complement strand
TGCATTTTTTTTTTTTTTTTTTGTGGAACCATGGATTGAACTCAGGCCCTTGTGCTTGCCAAGGAAGCACTTATTCTACTGAGCCATCTCCCCAACACTGAGGAGACGTGTTTCCTGGAGCACGATCACAGCAGCCAAGTTATGGAATCAATCTGGATGCTCGTCAAGAGATGAATAATAAACAAAGTATGGCAAACATACTCACCGGGATATGTTGGCCCATAAAAAATGACATCTTGACATTTGTGGCAGCTTGAGCGCAACTGGAGACATTATGTTCTGCGAAAGAAGTCAGGCATGGAAAGGCACTGGGCGTTCTCACTTACAGGGGGAAAACAGCAAGGTGGTGTGTGGCTGCAGAGATAGCTCAGAGAGAGAGCATTTACCTAGTGTGTGTAAGGCCCAGGGATCAATACTAATGACGGAGAAAAAAAGAAAAACTGATCTCCTAGAAATAGAGTAGAACAGTGATTGTCAGAGGTCAAGAAGCACAGTGGGCGGGAAGGAAAGAGGGTGGGTGACAGCAAGGTAGGAGGGACAGCTTCTAACATTCTGTAGCATGGCAGTGATACCACGTGGGAGGGCCACCAGACGGCTTCCAGGCTCTTGTGTATGACAAGCAAAGATCTAAATGTATACATCTGAGGGTAAAAGAAAAAGCAGTCATACTTCTTGAACGTAATGGGAAGATTGTGCCCGGGTGAGAGCGGATCTGTGCCAACAGAAATAAGAACGTGGCATGAACAGAAAGTGGTGTCAGGACAAATGAAAATAAAAATGCACATAGATAAGCAAGGCCTTCAGATTTTAAAAGACATGCATTCAACCCAGGAGTCTCTCTTAGTGTCTGTGATTAAGATGTGACAGAAATGATTGAGAAGGTGCTCTCAGCACACACACCTGTCCCATTACCCACTCTGATTAAATTATACATGAGATGCAACCCATAGGTATGAACCTTTAACAAGGTGTGAGTGGAGAAAAGTTTTCTTGAAGGTCAGGCCGGGAGACTGTATATGCTCTGGCTTGAAGCTATACAGATTTTTTTCTGAACCTTTGTTATTTCATTTCTGCTTCCCTGAAGACCATGGAAAGGAGAAATGGCCCTAGGGAGTTGCCCACATTCAGGTGGAGGGAGGGACCAATTATGCTACTTGTCCTACCATCCCAGCGAACTGGTCCCCCAAACCCTTTAAGGAGTGCCGAAGGAGGAAGGTCTGTCTTCCATGGCTGCTTCCTGTTGACTACAGGCCCTGGCCCTGCCTATGCAGAGACCAAAGAACTCCTGCCCTATCTGATCTAAGAGGTCAAGGAGCCAAGATCTTCCTCTAAGGAATTTTTGATGAGCCACAGACATGAAGGAAGGTTTTGATGTTGGCTTGACCATCCCCAGTAGTTTAACAACTGTCAAACAAGGAGAAACAAATTTGACTAAGCGATTAAATATATGAGATCTCAACAGTAAGGTTTTAAGAAACATTAATAAAGCTCACATCCAGTACATTAAACAAGAACCTCAGTTCTAGACGTTTGGTCAGGAGACCCAGGACCCAGACAATTCCTGGTGAATCTTAGTAGCATGGAAGGCCAGCTTCTGAGTTGTGTCTCTCACTATTTACATGCTTTTTTTATTTTTTATTTATTTAGTTTTGGGGCTGGGGAGATGGCTCAGTAGAATAAGTGCTTCTCTTTATGTATTCAGTACAGGATCTACAGCATCTACAAGGTCTCATTACACAGATCCGACTTGTCGTGATCCTCCTGTTTTCAGCCTCTCAAGCCCTGAGATTACAGACACATGCCACCATACCCAGTCTCAATGCGCCCTTGGGGTGGGGCCAGCATGGCAGGCCAGAGCTCCAACCCCAGCTGCTGTGCTTTGCCTAAGCAGGCACTTTAGTCCACTGAGCTCTCTGGCCAGCCCTTATATACTTCTTTTTTTCCCATAATTTTATTGAAAAACAAATAGCAATGAGACAGTTTCAAATCAAATTAGTAGGACAGATTCAATCATTAATACATTGCATATTGTTTTCTTAGTGGTTATTTGTTGTACAAGATGCAGACATGATATTCTATTTACAAACACTATTAGAGCAGATCCCTCTATTCATTGAATTAAGAGAATGTAGCTGTATATCTGTCTTAACTATTTTGAATATACAGATACAAAACGCCCATTCATTTGTATCCCCCTTTTTTGTTTAGTTTTGTCATTTAAATATCATAGGTGTGTGAATTCAGCTAAATATTCCAAAATAGTCCAGTAATCCATAATAGCATTGGGTTTTCCATTTATATACTTCTTTTAGAGACAAACATAATCCCTTTGCTTTAGGGATTAGTAAATCTAGTCATCTCTGGGGTTGTATGGCCATGCTGTTAGCGAGCCTATTTGCTCCTAAAGGCTGGTGGTACGCGTGCAAGTTTATCTAGGCTGTCAAGTTCTTATGTAGTCATTGCTGATAGGAGGATGTGATCAGCCTGAAGGTTTTGTATAAGTAATCACTGTTTGTTATCTCTATTAGAGGTACATTTTGAATCATCCAAGAGGATCCTAAAAGAAACAGGACAAAAACCAAAAGGTTTTACTTATCTGGTTCAACAGTTTTTGTTTTTTAAAGAAACTTGAGGTTGTCTACTGGTCCCTAAGTAATGTAAGGTTTGTGTTCTCTGTTTTCTGGTGTCTGGCGGAGGGTGGTGAGTTTCACCCTAGAGAGATGACAAGTATTGAGAGTTAAGATCCACAAGGATAGGAAAGAAGACATCTCTGAGATCTAAGGACAGAGAACCAATTAGTGTTTCCAGGGCTCTGTGCTAAAGGGGTGTACGGGTCTGTTAGTAATGGGTGAATAGTCCATCTTGTCTGGTGGCTTGACAACTGGTAGAGTGAGTGTATTGCACAGGGACCGCCGTAGAACCAGCCACCCTGTAGACCAAAATTTATTAATAATGGGGTTTAGCCCCTGCCTGGCTTCTTTCTTAAGGGATAATACTGTCTTCTATGAGGGTGTACATTAGGGTCCTTCAGCTGAATGACAACCAGAGTAGCACTGCCAGCCCCCCACAGGGTGCTGCCACACTGTGCCTGGGGATCAATGCCTGGCAGACCACAGGCCCATAGTCAGGTTGGCTGGGTCCCCAGCAAGGATGACATAGGTTGCTAGAGGTTCAAAAGACAGAGTGGCCCTGAGTAGGAAGAATATATCTCTTTCAATTCCTGGGATGGGGCATTCTGGTATCACCATAAAGGCCACTTGGAAACGGAAATCTTTCCACTGGCAGCTCAGAGTATGGGTAAAGGGAGCTGACTGCCTCACTCCTCCAAAGCCCACAACAGCTTTGGAACTGGATGAAAGCTCATCCCAAGGAGAAATTAGAACTGAATAGGACACTCCAATATTACAAAGGAGCATAACTTATTAGCCCACTACTTCTAGAGTCCTGGAAGTTCCTGCTAAGATACTGAGGATATGAGCTGGTGCAGAAGCCGCACAGGCAGACTCTGGTGCCAAGCTCTCTGCCCTGGCCACCATGAGGGTGGGCGGCCTCTTCCCTACCCGAAACAAGGGCAGTCCCTCCTCCAGTGCCAATGGCCTTCTGGTCCTCACGGGCCTGGCAAGTTTTCATCAGCTTCTGAGGACACAACTTTGCCCGGTGCTGGTCACTTGCACTTGAAGCCCCTTGACTTGCTTCCATAACTCTGAATTACCTCGGTTTCCCTCAGTGCTGCAGGATTTATCCTGAGCCTTATCTGTGAGTCAACCTTTTCCACTCATGCTCGCCTGTCCTCTACTTCAAGATGCTTACTAAAGACTGAATCAGCCACATCAACCAATGCCTTATCCCAGCTTACAGGCTCAGTTGAAGTTTTTAGATCTTCATCCTAGTATCTGGAGCTGACTGGCTAACAAATAGTGTTCTAGGATGACAACCTTCTCTGACTCTAGCTCTAAATCAGCGTATTTACAAAGTACCTCTTCAAGCCAGGGTTGGCAAGCAGCTGGATTTTCGTCAGAGCCTAGACTGATAGACCGGAACCTACTGTAGCGGAAAGGCTTGGGTATCTGCTGGCACATACCTGGCCCAGAGATAGAACCTCCATTCAGCTTTTCCAGCCCCTGTGCTATAACTTCACTTGGGGCCCTCTTGGGATCCAAACAATGATGCATCAATTGGCTGATTATCAGCAGCTGAAGCTAAAAAGTGTTCCTCATTAGCCTGCCTTGTACTTCCTCTTTCTTTTTACTGCTTTGTAGCAAGAAACCAGGATGAATTGAATATCTCACTGGGTTAGATCATACTTAGGGGCATGTAAGCCAACAGTAAACTTCTCAGAGTCCTCGGAAAATTTATCCAGTTTCTTTTTGGATTGCTGAATATCCATAACTGAGATAGGGGCTTGTTGAAAAGGTATTTAAACAGGAAGTTGGGGGGATAGGTGAGGTATATTACACAATGGGTTTTGTGCACAAGAGGAGTTATGGGAAATCTAACAGGTCAATCCCCACCTGTTTGTGAGTACCTTGAGGGTACCTCCTGGTGGTTCCCAAGCCCTTAAGCTCCAGGATGTGATCCAGTAGGGCTGAATTCCTTGGGATTTGGTTCTAGAAGCCTTCCAGAGTCTTCCTCTGAGTCATTTCCCACATGAGAATCTTACAGTGCATCCTTTGGGCCTATAACTCTGTCCAGATACCTAGAGGGCCCCCCCTGATAAAGCTGGGCTACTTAGGGGCCAGAAGTACCTGGCCTTATGGGCACCAATACCATTTCCCTTTGAACCTGGATATCCCACTATGCCCATCCTATGGACAAGGAGTTCGGAGCTGGGTTCCCTAGTGGTGGAACACCCCAAGACAGTTATAAAACCACCTAATGTCACAGTATGCCTGTCTAAAAAGGGTACTAGGTGCTTTCTTCAACAACCCCCAAAAAACCTGATACTTTTTCTGTATTTTTGCTAGATCAAGCCACCAAAAAGGATAATATATCTGGTGACAAAAGGAAAATTTCATAATGCAGTGACATTAAGTTACACATTCATTTAAACAGGGACATAAACTTGAGGCCAACTATCACAACAAAAGCAAAATCAGGTAGAATGGAGCGAGAAAGAGAGCTAGCATTAGAGAAGTCACTTCAGGGAGGGACAACTATGGATCAGCTCTCTCTTTTTTTTTTTTTCTTTAACCAGCAATCGAACTCAGGACCTCACACTTGCCAGGCAAGCACTAGGCTGCTGTACTGTCTCCCTGGCCTGGACCAACTCTTGAATCTAGAAGAAAATAGCTGCCTCAGTCACCTCTGCTGCAGCTGCTGGTGGAAACTGCACTTTAAAAAGAACCACAAGCATTTTTTTCTGTTCTCCATAGAGGAGAACACTACTCACTTAATGCTTGAACATTTTAATATGAGTTCTTGTTTTTGTTTTCTGCAGTGCTGGGGACCAAACCCAGGGCCTCCGGACTGAGCTACATCCCCAGCCCTTTTAATTTTTCAATATGACATGGGTTTTTAAATTGCCCAGGTTAGGTTTGAACTTGCGATGATCCAACCTCAGCTGTTCAGTGTTGGGATGACTGGAGTCCACCACTACTAATGTGACATATGTAAATTTAATCTCAATAAAAAAAATGTAATCAAGGCCAGCCAAATAGCTCAGCAGATTAAAGCCCTTGCAAGCAGGTCCAGGGGCTGGGGGTTTGATCCTCAGGCCTGCCATGCTAGCTCCACTCTGAGGGCACACTGAGAAGGCAATTGAGACTGGGTGTGGCAGCATGCGCCTATGACCCCAGCTCTTGGGAGGCTGAAAACCACTATGAATCTGATCTAGTAGTGAGACCCTGAACACTCTGTAGACCCTTTCCTAAAATATCAAAAGAAAAAAGTAAACAAAAAATTATTTTTTATGGCATGGGGCTGGGGCAAAGAGAAAGAGTGGTCAGAAGCTACAGAACAAGAAAAGGCCTAAAAACCCTGTGCTCAGGCCTTGGGGCTCTGGGGGCTGTGCTAAGAGCCACCAGAAAGGGTCCCTGACCTTCAGAGCAGATGTATCAGGATAAAAAGGGGAGGGGAACTACTTGCAGAGGAGGGGTGGTTGGAGGAAGCTGAGATGATAATGCTGGGAACAAAGAACACAGAGTGTTTTCAAACAGCAAATGGCTCTCTGTAGAAAGGGAATTAGATTGTTTCTCTGTAGCTCTAAAACAGTAATTCTCAAATCATAGCTGTCTCTGAATCCCTGGAGGGTTGTTAAAACACAAATTACCAAGCCTCACTCCCAGAATTTGTGACTCAGCAGGTCTGGGGCAAGACCTAGAATCTGCATTTCTAACAAGTTCTCAGAACGGCCTCTTGCTGTAGTCCAGGGATGCACTTTGCTAGCCCATGCCTTCGTGTACCAAGAGCAGGGCAGCGGGTCGTGTTGTTACTAATAGTGACAATGAGAAGCCATGTCCAACAGAGCAAGCCAGCTCCAGAGACGCTTACTGTCAGCACCCTCCTGTGGGGGAAGCAGGACTCCCTCCCTTCAGAGGTGGACAGCTCAGCTTCCCTCAGGACTCCTGCAGGCCTCAAGCATGCTTGGGCTAACTATGGCTGAGCAGCTCCCTGCAGGGATGCTGGAAGTAATGTTTCCTTCGTGAGTAGGAGATGGCCCTAAATAATTTCAGAGAATCCCTTGTATTCCCCTAGACTAGCTTCAGCAGGCACTTTAAGGCACTAGCACACATTATTAAGCACCAACTATGCAATGTCTCCTGGCTTTGTTTGCAGCCCTTAGTCTAACTCAAAGGTGCTTCTGGGTCTCCTCACCACCCCTTGCTCCTCCTGTCTTCCTGGGCACCTGCAGTGACCACTCCTCTTATCTTCCAGGAGGCTGAAGATCCCAAGTTCATCCGGATATTTGGCCAAGGAGACTCACTGTACATACACTCACTGACGCTCTGTTTGTGCTCATGGATGGTCGAGTGCTCAGGATATCCAGGTACACACAGTCCTCAGCACCAAGCTATCTGCTGCCTGCCCCGTGCCAACGTCATACAGAACCTGCCAATCCAGCAGGGCAGGGATGTGGCGGTTGAGAAGACAAAATCTGAGGGTGGGGGAGGGGGTGGCCTATTGTTCCAGAATAGCTTGAGAAACTGCAGGGTGTGTTTGATGATTTAAACTGGAGATGCCACTATCCTTGCCTGCCCGGCCTTCTGAGAGTACAGGCCCAGAGACTACAGGGCCCTAGGCACAGGAGTCAGGCCTGTGGCCTCTAGAGGATGCTGTCAACCAAGATAGCAAGCTACAGTCCAGGGCCTCCCCTCCAGGCTAGTGGTAATTGGATCTTTTCTCTTTGTACATTTTTTAAAAATTCAATGTTTTCTAGTCTGACAGAAACAGTAGAAAAACAAAATGTACAGCCCACTTTTGTGCTTGAAGGAATTCAGGCAGCTGTGATGTACATATGCATTTTTGGCATGGAGATTAAGCCATGAGCTAGTCCTTATCATCTTTCAGGTGTAAACTCAGGGTTTTAGGCTAGCGCAGCCCCTCACTGAAGAGCCAGAAATCAGGGTACCCAGCAGTGAACTATTCCCATGGTCTTTGCCTTGGAAGATGGGCTTAGACAGATAAGGAGCTCCAGAACATGTCCCCTTTGGGGCTCTCAGATTGCTATCCAGAGCTTGTGAGTGATGGAGGCTAACTCCCTTCCAGTTTGAAAGAGGGAAATCAGAATAGTTAAGGGACCTTTTCGGTTTTTTTTACACACATCGCTAGTTTATTATGGCAAAGGTGAAAATGCCACCTTCTCCAGATCTTTGTGTTTTTACAGTGCTGACGTTGGGACCTGGGTCCCTGTGCAGGTTAAATGGAGGCCATACCACTGAGCTCCATTGCCAGCCTCCACCCTGTGTTCTCTTTCTTATTTAGGAATGACCACAAGAGCCCAGCCAAGGACTTGGGGCCCTGGGCAGGCCCTGCAAGCCCTCTCCCACAGAGCTACAGTAGCACTAGCCCCAGGAATAGAGAGACATCTGAAGGCGCAGCAGGAAGGAAAACTAGGACAGCCTCTGCCCTTGGGGAGCTTGTTTTAATTGGGAGATAAGATATGTAAATGTAAAACCTGAAGTAATTGTAAAGGTTCTGAGCAAATAATCTCTGTTCACTGGCTATTTACCCAGGACTTGCAGTTCGTTAGACTGGTTCTGTGACGTGAGGCCATGGGGCAGGGGTGGGGGCTGTCGCTCTCTGGAAGTCAAGGTGTAGCTGGCAGACCTTGAGAGCCGACTTGCCGAGGCCATATGGGGTGAAGCAGGCCAGGGTCTCTCTGGCACTGGGGTTTTGAAAGAATTTACCTGGGGAAGGTTCCCAGACAAGTGTGAAATAAAAGATAACTAAAATTAAAATAACATTGGAAGAATGTTTAAAGATGGAGTCAACGAGTTCAAGGCCAGCTTGAGTTACATAGTGAGTTCAAAGCTATCCTGAACTATATAGACTGTGTCTCAAAAAAAATTTAAATAAATAAAATAAAAAGGAGTTGAGAGCCCTTAGGAGATCAGGGCCTATGCATCCTGCTAGCTAAAGTGAATTCTTAAACCACTGAAGAATTCTTAAATACAGGAATGAGAACCTTTGAACAGGACCAAGGCCTGCAAAACTATTAACACTTTTTATTGGAGATTGCAGTTGTAATAAGCCTCACAAACACAACTGGACTTTACACCTAGAGCCCAGCAATCAATAATGAGTAGCCCAGGGATGTATGCAGCCTCATGTCAGGACATCACCCCTTCCTCACTTGCCTTCCTTCCTGTAACTTGTGGGACTTTCCTTGTTCTCAGTGTTTCCCCTTCCTCATAAGAGTGTTCACAATATAAGCTTCTTTGGAGCACTCTTCAAAGCTGTCTGATATGTTTTCCCAAATTGCAATTCTCTAATTCAGAGTTTTAAATTGATCAAAAAGGGATGGGCAATGTGTGATGCTGGGAAACAGAAGAGGGTGAGCGGAGGGAGGGAGAGGGAGAGTAGGGACAGGGGAGGACCAAAGGGAGGGAGAAGGAGAGTAGGGAGAGGGAGGACCAGAGGGAGGGAGGATAA
Source organism: Ctenomys sociabilis (assembly GCA_004027165.1). Classification (NCBI taxonomy): domain Eukaryota; kingdom Metazoa; phylum Chordata; class Mammalia; order Rodentia; family Ctenomyidae; genus Ctenomys; species Ctenomys sociabilis. Next base: position 72,517 of record PVKA01006766.1, on the reverse strand, counting down.
AGGGGAGGAGAAGGGGAAGAATGAGGGGGAGGGGAAGATGAGAAGGAGAAGGAAAGAAAAAGACAGAGAGAGAGAGGGAGAGAGAATGAATGAATAAGACTTTCCCATGCTCTCTTCCAGGTCCAGTTTCCTCCTTTTACCCTTCCCGTCTTGGTGGCCAGTTCAGCATTTGGTACCAGGGATAGAACCTGGGTCTTTGCACTTGCCTAGGCAAGCGCTTTAGATCACTGAGCTATCTCCACAGCCCTGGAAAACTTAAGTGGGAGAAAAGATGTATACACTTAATTAATGTGCAAAAGTAGGAGCCACAGCACAGGGAAAATCAAATGAGTCTGATTGTCCTTGTGAATCATGTTATTCAGAAACTGGTATGAAGTATACAGACTGTTTTAGACCACTTCGAGGGTTTATAAATGCTAGTTAGTGTCATAGATGGTCAAGGTCCTGAGTTCAATCCCTGGTACCAAAAAAAAAAAAAAAAAAAAAATTCTCTTGGCATTTGAATGACATCATCTTGTTACAGAAATCCACCCCTCCGTCTCCTTTTCTGAGACAGGTGATGAGATTTCAGGGTGAGGATGGAAGGCAACTGAGCTCCCCCTTGCAGTCTGGCCCTAATCCTGTTAAAGGAATTTCATAATACTTGAGCGAAGGGGTCCAGAAAGGTTGCAGGGAGAGCCGGTGAGCAGCTATGGTAGAGTACGAACTGTATGCTTAGCACGCATGAGGGTCAAGGTTCAAGTCCCAGCACCTAAAAAAATAAAGATGAGAAAGGCAATAAGAAGCGTGACTCTAAACTTGTTTTTAAGCGTTTTTAATTTTCACTGCATCAAATTGCTCAGCATGCCAAGAAAAATAAAACAATATTTTAGGGGTATTTTTCTCTGGGACCCAACAGTAATCACCACCCAGATCAAACTATAAATGTTTCTACCACCCTAGACATTATGGACTGACTCCCTGTACCCAGGTTACTGTCTTTGCAGCAGAGAACTTGCACCAGTAGCCTGATGTTCCCAGAGGACAACCCTGTGAAATATGAAAGAACTTTCGGTGTGCCAGCTGGAAAAGCAGCCACTGGGGCGAGGCCACCACACCTGTATGGAGCTTCTATGTGCAGAGCAGTAAAGGTGTGCAGTAAAAACCTGCCTAGTGCAGGACCATGCCTCCCACGGCAACTGAACCACACTGGAAGCAGGCTCCTCACCGGGCAAGAACAGGACTGGTGAGCACTGAAGAGCGACTGTAGAGAGGAGAAAGGGGACTTGACTGGAGGTTGTTCTCCCGGCTCTGGCTCTGTGGCTGCGCTTTGATGGTTCTGGAATTCTGTGACAGTAACCAACTCAAAAATGTGACTATGGTCTCTTTTTCCAGAAGATTACTTTATTACAAGCATTATGCAGGCTTAACCTTACACCGCTCAATGAGTCCTTGTCGTTGCCTACCTCTAGGGACCTGGAGCTGCCTGTTCCCTGGTGCTTGCAGCCCAGGGTGCGACGAGGGATGGAGCAGATACCTTCGTGCCTCGGAGCAGGACCAGCCTCCTCCAGGAGAGAAGCTGGCTCCCTCCCACCAAGCTGTCCTGTGGGCACCGGAAACCCTCCTTAGCCCTTCCTGCCCGGATCACCCAGGACGGCAAGTGAGCATGGTTGCCGTGGCTTTTGCCTAGTAGAACACATGTGGAGGAGACACTGTAGGGCCTTACTGCTCTGTCTCTAGGGGACAGTGCAGGAGCCGGTGGCTTCCTGGAGGAAAGAACAGCCTGGGTTGTCAGTGGTAGGGTCCCAGAAGTACAGCCATCCTGGAGTCTGAGCAACCCTATGCCCCGAGCAGCAGCGTAGGGTTTTCCGGAGAGAACTGGCTCTATTTTCTTTTCTCTCCTCCTGCTCCTCCTCTCTTCTTCCTCATCCTCTTTTTCCTCTCCCCCACCCCCCTTCCTCCTCCTCCTCCTTCCTTTATTTTTTTCCCTAGAGGATTCTTCCAGAATCCTTCCCTGAGATTTCTCCAGGTGACTTCCCTTCCTTCCCCTCACGGGGAAGAAGGAGAGAAGGGATCTGGACCCTACAACGAGGCCTCTGGCACCTGAAAATATGGGGCAGGTGCAGGTGGGCTCTCAGGCCTTTCCAGGGAGCTCCGCTGGAGACGATGCCAAGTTTCTGGGGTTTTCTTTTGAAGGACAGTGCGCTTAGCCCCTTGAGGCTGCGGTGGAAGTCCTGGATACTCACAAAAGTCTGGTATTTTGCTTCCTACGAAGACTAGCGGAGCCCTGGGCTCCAGGGTGAGGGTGAGCCGGGCGCAGGGTGGGGAGCTCGTGAGGTGGAGCAGGCAGGCGCTGGGCTCCGCAGCCGCGGGGGCGGGGCGAGCAGGTGTCTCCCCAGAGCCAACAGGTCGCCCCCAGACCCTTAAACGCGGTCCATCCGGGGGTGGGGCTCGGCCGCCCGCCCCGCCCCGCCCCGCCCCGCCCCGCCTCCCTCCCGCGCGCAGCCGGCCTCGGGCCCCGCCGGCCTCCGCGGGTGGCTCGGCACTCGGGCACCCGGCTCGCTCCGAGCCAGCCGCCGAGCCCGCCAGCCCGCCGAGGCCATGGGCTGCCACGGCCGCGTGTCCGAGCTGCTCCGCCGCCACCTGCAGCCCACGCTCACCTACTGGAGTGTCTTCTTCAGCTTTGGCCTGTGCATCGCCTTCCTGGGGCCCACGCTGCTGGACCTACGCTGCCAGACGCACAGCTCGCTGCCCCAGATCTCCTGGGTCTTCTTCTCCCAGCAGCTCTGCCTCCTGCTGGGCAGCGCCCTCGGGGGCATCTTCAAGAGGACGTGAGTGCCCCACTTCTTCCTTCCACCCCTCCTCCCCAGCACTGGCGCTGCACGGGCGCTCCACCCCCAGCTTACCCCTAAAAACTCTCTAGGGACAGAAGGTGACTTCTAAATTATTTATTTGACTTTACTCACCCCAAGAGGGTAAAACCAGTTTCCACAGCTCCCCACCTCCACCCTGACTGCCCATGGGCTGGCACAGGTGGTGGAGTTTGCAGGGTGGGGGAACCTTCCTGTACAGCCATCTGAGGTTGTCATAGCCCAGCTGCCAGGGACAGAATTGGCAACAAGGTGGAAAGGGTGGGGTGCCAGCACAGAGACAGCGCTGGGTGCCAGGGCTGGCCTGCGGTTTGACCAGGTGCCCTGGGGTGGCTCCACTCCTAGCTTGCTTCACATCAGTGACAGAGGCTGTCCCTCCACCCAGTGCCCATGGGGCCTGTAGGTTCCGTGTGGTGCTCTCCTGAGCAAGTTGAGGCAGGTTTTTCTGTCTCAGACACACAGAAGTCCTGGTGGCTAGGGCCAGTAGGGCAGCACAGAGCCTGCCATCATAGGTGGGTCAGGTGAGCCTTGGTCGTTGGTGCCAACTCCCCCCTCAGCCATGTCACTCTTCCCTGGCTTCTAATGGAGGACTGAGCTCTGGACTCTCCCTGGCACAATGTCCAGCAATGCCCCCTTTTGATCCGAAAGAGCCTCATTCCCTGGCTCCCTGGGCATGACCATCCCTATAGGCCCTTCTGAAGGAATAGCAGGGACTAGATGACACTGGGGACTAGATGACTTTCACCCAGAGGCTGCTGGTGATTTTCCCAAGTCCCAGCTCCTGGGTGAGTGTTTCTGGACAGCAAGGACTCAAGCAAGCAGCTGACCCAAGGACAAAACTACAGTTGGGCTATCCCAGAGGAACCCCTGGGGGGCCCATCTGGATCAAGGCCTCTTGGTCTCCTGCTTGCTCCCAGAGGGACTCAAGAGCCTGAATGTTCATGTGCATCTCACTTCCCCAGCTGATGAAGCAGAGGGATACCCACTCCACCCCAGTTAGGGAGTGCTTATCCTCACTTCTCCAAGCCCTCTTGTAACCTGGAGGGTTTCCCTCTCAGCAAGCTAATCTGATGTACAGAGGTGTTTCTATGGGTTTGGAATAGAATCCAATGTGCGGTAGTTAGAAAAATCTTAAGAAAAAGCTAGAGATCCATTCTACCTAACAATTTTCAACAGAAATGAAAGGAGCAACTCTCAGTACTAGTGGTGTTTTATGTGTTGTATTGGGTTTCAGTGTTTAGACCTACAAAAGCTCTTTTACTTGGAACTTTTAAAGGACATGTGTAGTGAAAGCAAATAGGAAAGAGGGGAAAAGAATTCCAGGTGACAGGTTGGCAGGCCTGGCTTTACGCAGTGGGTAGAGGTAGGCGGGCAGCTGGGCCATCTCTTCCTGGCTAGCTTTGTGCCTCCCTCTGGGTTCTGCGTAGGCAGCCAAAAGGGTCCTGCAGCAGGAAACTGACTTGCAGAAAAGCCAAATGATAATGCTAACAGGAATAACTACAGTGTGCACTCCCTCTCAGCCAGGCACTATTCTTAGTACTTTACTTGCTTCAACCCATTTCATCTTTACCACAGCCCTGCAGAGAAGCACTAGTAACTTCTCTGTGTCCATAAGGAAGACAGGACACAGAGAGGTTAAGAAATCTGCCCCATATTGCACAGTTATTGAGAAGAAACCTTGCCAGGGTCAAGGCTAGGTGTCTGTCTACAGAACTGATACCTTGGCTCTTTATGAGATGAAGCACAGGCAGGAGGTGAGTAATCCAACATTGTTCCAGTCTGATTGCGTCTGAGCTCCAAAGCCAATGCTGGGCCTCTGTGGCTTCCTGCTGGGATCCTTCAGGGTGGAGAGGGTCTTCTTGATGGTTCAGCTGTAGATTCTGAACTTCAGTCTTCTCACCTTCAAGGAGACTGTGACAAAGAATGCTTTTTAGGGGAAGAGGGTGCCCAGGGGTGACCCTGAGTGTGTGGGACAGTGTCTCACCACCTGTGAGCCCTGGGCAGCTCCTAGTACAACCTCAGACAAAGAGAATCCCTGCCAGCAGTACCACTGGTCTTAGGATCTTGCTGCTGTGAGTTTTGCCTGTCTCTGTGGACATGTTAATCTCCCTGCTAGTAAGTGCTTTTCAGCTTAAATGATTACCAGCCGGCGTGCCAGGCCGGTATCCTGAGTGAGAGATTGGTTTAACAAATCTTCAAGGGCCAGCTGTTGCGAGGGCGTGTGTGTGTGGGGGGGGGGTGCTGGATGACACATTCCAGAAAATTGGGCAGTGCCTCTTTCTCTAGAGTTCTGCTGAGGTCCCACCTACTGCTGTATCCAAACCAAGAGTTCTGGGCCAAAGGGGCCTTCTGGATGCTTCCATTGGATGGTTGTGGAGGAATAGCTTGAATGTAAGTGAGGGTGGGTGTGCCAGGGGACCTGTGCCCTTTCTCTGCAGTATCCCTCTCTGAGGCTTTTAGAAGACACAGACACCTTGAAGGAGGCCACTAGATGTGGGCCCAGAGGGAGGCAGTGGGGTATAAGTATAGCCAGAAGAATCTGAGCAACATCTTCCTCAGGAAAATCTTATTGAGCTCAAGGAGGAAATATTTCAGAAAAAGAGAAACAAAAGCCACCTGTTTGGCAGGATTAATGGGTCAGACAGGAAAGGGAAAAGAGTAGTTAGACAAGAAGTGACAGGTTTTTTCCCCTGGCTTCTTGCAGACCTGTCTAACCACCCCGGGCAGTTGGGAGACCCCTTATCTGGGTGGCATTGGGGCAGAAGGGCAGATAAATGACCTGAGAGCTCCCCAGCTTCTCCCAGCTCCTCCTGTGTGCATCCCTAAATCAAGCACTGGTTCAGGGATTTTCCTTTCCCTCTTCACTCTTACTTACTTTTCCCCTTCAAATTACTTGCAGTCTGCAAGCCCTGCCCTGCATGAGACCGAGCTGTGTCTTTCTTCTGCCCCTGGGTCAACCCCAGTCTTCCTATCAGATACCCAGGCCACTCTCAGACCTGCAGGGGACTGTCCACTACTAGCCCTGGACACAGTGTGAGCCAGTTCCCCTCTCTGAGCTGGGCTCTGGCTGGCCTCCCTGCTACAAAGCTTCTGCCTGTCCATTCAGGAGTTTTCTACCTGTCAGCATGCCACAGACTGAGGCCAAATGCCTGCTAGGACCCCAGCACCAGACATGGTCTAGTTTTAAAAACCTGTCTTAGCAGGAGTTACCATACACTTTCACTCTTAGGTATGGACCCAAGAGACCTGAAAACCTTTGTACTCACAAAAATGTGTGCATTGCTTGTAATACTCAGACAAAAGTAGAAATAAATGTCCAGGAATAGCTAGATGGGTAAATAGCATGAGACACAGCCAGTTCACTATAGCCAAGATAAAGAAGCAGCCTAGGTTCCCATCAAAGGGTCACTGGGTAAAGAAAATGTGGTTCAGGTTCATGGTGGACTACTACTCAGCTATGAAGAAAAATAAGGGCCGGCCAAATAGCTCAGCGCATTAAAGCACCTACAAGCAGGCACAGGGGCCAGGGGTTTGATCCCCAGGCCTGCTGTGCCAGACCTGCTCGTGGGGTGCACTGAGATGGCAAATGAGACTGGGCGTAGTGGCATGTGTTTGTAATCCCAGCTCTTAGGAGGCTATAAACAGGTGGATCAGTACGAGTCCGATCTAGCAGCGAAACCCTGAACACCCTGTAAACCCTTCCCTAAAAAAAAAAAGGAAAATGAAAGAAAGATAAAATCGTGTCATTTGCAGAAAAAAAATGGGTGGGAGAGACCATCATATTAAGTGAAATAAACCCAACTGAGAAAAACAAGAATCATGTGTTTTCCTAAAGATGTGGAATTTTAAAAAAGAAAAGATAGTAGTGAAGTAGAGCGGAGACTGTTCTTGAAGAAGAAGGGAACGGGGCAGGAGAAGAGCTGTAGGGAGATGAACAGAAGCAAAGAATCTTGTATGCTGCGTGAAAATGCCATATTAAGGCCTAATATTTTAGCTTGTTTCATTTTGTTTTAGCCGGTTCAGATAAAATTAATAAGCATTTCTGGGCATGGTGACGAATGCCTGTAGTCCCAGCCCTTGGGAGGCTTGGGCAGGAGTCTTGCTGTGAGTTCAAGGCCAGCCTGAGCTATAAAGTGAGTTCACAACCAACCTGAACTGCATAGTAAAGCCCTGTGTCAGAAATACAAAAAAAAGAAAAAAAATTAATAAGCACTAATAAAAATGCTTTTTTTTTTTTTGGCAGAACTGGGGATTGAACTCAGGCCATTGTACTTGCCAGGCAAGCACTTATTCTACTGAGCTATCTCCTTGACCCCTAAAAATATTTATAAATAAAGAAATGATAAACAAAACATGGCACATCCACATAGCACAGTATTCTACTAGCATGCTGAATGAGAGAAAGCCAGTCACAAAAGACCTCAGAGTGCAGGATTCCATCTGGACCATCCAGAGAAGTGTAGCTACAGGGGGCCGGGGAGATGGCTCAGTGGAATAAGCACTTCCCTGGCAAGTGCTAGGGCCTGAGTTCAATCCCGGGTTCTGCCAAAAAAAAGTGTAGCGACGGGAAGTCCATTAGGATGTGCCCAGGCCAGGAGTGAATGCTGGTGGACACAGGCTTGCTTGCCTGGTGACAGAAGTTCTCTGAAGTTAGATTGTGATGGTGATTTCACAGTTCAGAATATTAAAAAAGACTTGAATTATGCACTTCAGTTTTAGGGTCTGTAAGTTATACATCAATGTTTACAATTTAAAAAGACCTTAAAGCTCACTGGGCATTTTGGCTGTAATTCCAGCACTTGGGGGGCTGAGGCAGGAAGATCACTCTGAGTTTGAGGTCAGCTTGAACTACATAGTGAGTAGTAGAGATCCTATCTCAAAACAAAACAAAACAAAAAACCAACACCAAAAATCCTAAAACTCATTCCATTTATGAATTTACTCACTCAGCAGGTACCTCCTGAGCCAGACCCTGTGTGTGGATGGCTATGTCAGCCAAGCCTGACCTCTCACAGCTTCCCCTTTGAAGGGTTGCTTTAGGCAGCAAGATGAAGGAATCCAAGCAGGCAGGAATGACAACAGGCCCCTAGTGCAGTGTGATGCACTGGGAAGTCCTCTTTGCACAGATGACATTAGAGCTGGCTGCTGGGTGGCAGGAGGGAGCCAAGCATGCTGGGAATTGGGGGAAAGGTGTCTCGGCAGAAGGCCTGAGGTGGCCTCAGATGTGCCTGGTGCCTCAGTGGGTCCTGGGACGTCTTTGTGCACAGCCTAAATGTAAAGGGTTGTCCTCCACAGACTGGGATCTCGTAGACTGGCTCTTTTGGATGCAGCCAGCCTTGACACAGGTGGGCCCTGCAGGCGCGGAGGGCTCAGTGCACAGGCTGAGGGTGCCTGGGCAGCCTTCTCTCCCTCTGCCTGCCTCTTCCCCTTTAGTCTAGCCTGTCCTTGCTCCCAGGGTCCTCTGTCTCATGATGTCTTGTCCCTGAACCCCATGCCATCTCACCCCTTCTGGGGTAGGTAGCAGTTAGGGCTACTTGTACCTTCCCCCTGAAGCCCTGTTCCCTCTCTGCTCTTCTTCTCTGATCTTTCAAGGAGGTTGTCCAGCTGGGCAGGGAAGAGGGGAAAGATGTCCTGGGTATCCCCAGAGTTCCTGAGCGAAAGTGTCTGTGCCCCACACCTGGCCCAGCCCGAGGTGGCGTGGGCCAGCTTCAGGGCCCCAACAGCGTCTCCCCTACCCTGGGGTGGAGGGCAGGAGCAGGCAGGGAGCATCTCGCTGCTTGGGCTCTTACTCCACTTGGCACCATGCAGCCCAGGAGAGCAGGTGCTCGAGGCAGGGCCAGGTCAAGGTGGTCACGTGTTGTCTGGGCAGGGCAGAGCACCAGGGCTGAGAAGGGTCAGCCATATGTCAAGGGCACACAGCAAATGTGGTGGGCAGGTGACTCCAGCAGTCATAGCTAGAGTGGGGGAGGAGGGCCCTGTTCCCACCTTTCTGCTTCCCGATTGCACCTGTTCCCCTGCACCTGTGTGGGGCCATTAATAGGTAACTCAGTCATCTCCAGGCACCCTGACACACATTTCCTAGACTGTCTATGCTGTTTCTTCTCCAGGCTATGGGGGAGTGAGACTGTTCCTCTAAGAGGCCCGAGTTAATCCAGGGTGGGCAGTGGTGGGTGCCCCTCCTGGTTCATGGACCAGCCTCGCAGGGTCGCTGCAGAGAGTGTTGAGTAGGCATTGGAGTAGGCCTAGGGGGCAGGGCACCCAGGATCCTTGGCATTAGCTTCTGCATTCTTTCTGTTGAGCATGGTGTTCTGAGCCCAGCATTGTTCTTTTGGGGGAGCCCAGGGCCCACAGGGAGGGCTGATCATGGAGGTGAGGAGGCAGAGCTTGCCATCCCCATTTTAGGATGGCAGACAGTGAGGCTCAGAGGGGTTGCGTGTAAGCAGTTTGCCCTGGGCCACACCACAGGAAGTGGCAGACGGGCTACAAGCCAATCTTCCGGTCACAAATCCCATTACCTCCTCGATGTCCACACTCCCAACAGTATTATTTCCATAATTTCCAATTACCCACGTTCCTGGAAGAAACCATTGACCAAGCCATTTAAAACAGGCAATCACTGGATTCCACTCAGGCTCAGAGATATATCTGGAACTTCTTTCTTTCTTGGCAGCCACATCTCATTCTAAAGAAATTTGTTCAGGATGATTTTTGGAATGCTCTGGCACCGCCCTGCTAAAGCAACTGCAAAGTGTGGGCAGCCTGGAATCCAGAGAAAAAGATCTGCTGCGGTATAAATGTCCCCATGTGCTCAGGACAGGGCTCCACGGCCCTGGCTCCCACGAGCCCCAACCTAGGATGAGTGCAGCCCTCCTGCCACTGGCTGTTGTAGCGTGGGCCCAAGTCACAGCCGACAAGTGGCCTGGCAGCAGGCACAGAAGGGGATTCCTGTATGCTGCCTCCCTCGGTCAAGGGACGGGGACCCAAAAAAGCCTCCTGGGGGCATCTGCTGTTCTTTTCAAATTAATGAGGTGCAAGGGTCCAAATGAGAAGAGGCTGGGGCAGGGCAGCCTGCGGCGGGCACCAGGGCCCCGCTCCAGCCCCCGAGCCTCCTCCCATTCCACCCTGTGCCTTCTTGGAAGGCCACCTGCATTTTCCCTTCCTTGAGAGGGCCACTCCCATCAGATAGCTAGTGGGACTCTCAGGTCGGCCTCCTGCCAGGCTCCTGTCTCTTCGCCTGGGCCACCCCATGTGGGCCTCCTCCAGCCCAGTCCACGTCACCAGCTCTGTCCAGGAGCGTGCATTGGGCACCTCAGACCATGTGTGCTGCCAATGAGGAAGCCGGCAGCGAGCCAGTGTTAGAGCCTCAGATGTCCAGAGCTGTGGTCACCAGCAGGCGCAGGGTCTAGAGATTCCAGCAGCTCTCCAGCGCCTCAGTCCTGCCGCTCTGGGCTCTGCGTGATCTGGCGCCAGCACACCCGCCAGTGCAGCCAAGAGAGCAGGGTAGGATCCTGGCCCTGCCAGCTACTTTCTTAGCCCTTCCTAGCCAGAGTTTACTCGTGAGTAAAATGGGCACAGAGTCTACTGCACAACCTTGTCATGTATGACAAATGCCCAGAATGTTATACATGATAGTGTTTCCTCGTAAACCAAGATGCTCCCTTATCCATCATTCCTACCCCCTCAGCTCCCCACACTTGCTTCCTGTCTTAGTTTACTGATCCAAGGCCCTTTTGCCACATGACTCACTGCTGGTTTTGGTCTGTTTTCCCCCAGGATTGTTTAGTTCTTTGGGGTACTGGGAATGGAACCAAGGGCTCATGCATGCTCAGTAAGAGCTCTACTACTGAGTTATGCTACCATCCCTTGCTCAAGTTTCCTAGGGCAATGATGAGTGTGTGTTAATTCCTCCAGAGTATTTGCACTTGACTTGGAGCATGTCTGCCTTCCTTCAAAGTGCGGAGAGGGTAGAAATGTCAGTTCCCTGTTCCTAGGGTCAGTGGGGAGGGAGATACTTGGGGGTACTGTCCCTGAAGTTGGACCATCTTGTGCAGGGAAAGAAAGGAGGGAGTTGTTTTGAGAGGTTGCCATCTCTTCTGTTCTGATACAGAGGAGGAGGAGGTAAAGCAGATATGGCCACCTCAGGGCAGCAGGCACAGTGAGCCTCAAGGGGAGGGGCAGTGTGGCCTGGGGGTCAGGCTGCGGAGCTCAAAGCAGGGCCACCAGGGAGAGCCAGACAAGCCTGAGCCCGAGGGACCTGAACAGGCCTCCCCACATCACAGCCCTCCTTCTCTCCATTTCCTTATAACCCAGGTCTCTAAGCAGGCCCTCCTCCCCATCTGAGCTGGGAACAGGCTGAGGTCATGAACAGTAATCTCCCCAACAGATCAGCCTGGAATCAAGAAAAGAGAAAAATAACGAACTGCTGCTATCAGCAGAGCTCTCTGATAAAGGATTTAATCAGATGTGGGGCAGATGAGATGGATGGCAGAGGGAGCCAGAGCAGTCTGGAGCAGACACGGTCTGCAGGGTCTTGGGGCTTGCACCTCCTCTACAGTGTGCTGAAGTTCTGAGAGGTCTTCTTGTGCCGCCCACCTCACCCGCTTTTTCTTTTCTTTTGGAGGAACCGGGAATTGAACTCAGGCCCTTGAGCTTGCCAGGCAAGCACTTATTCTACTGAGCTATCTATCTCCCAGGCCCCTCACCCGCTTTTTTTTCTTTTTTTTTTTTTTTGTCTTTTTGAGACAGGGTCTCACTGTGCAGTTCAGGCTGGCCTTAAGCTCACTTTGTAGCTCAGGCTGGTCTTGAACTCACAACAATCCTCCTGTCTCAGCCTCCCAAGTGCTGGGATTACAGGCCTGCGCCACCACGCCCGGCCTGCTTTTCATAATCTGAGAAAGTTCCTCTGGAGCTGTGGTTCCTTCACACTCCACTCCACCCCAACATGAGTCTTTCAGACTGGTCCCAGAAAGGCTCTTCTTCTTTTTTAAATTTTCGGGGTTGAGGGTAGAACCCAGGTCTTCCCTCAGGGTAGGCAAGGGCTCTTCCACTGAGCTACATCCTCAACCCAGAAAATAAAAGTCTGTAATCTTTCCTTTGAGGGACCTGAACAGGCCTCCCCACATCACAGTCCTCCTTCTCTCTATTTCCTGGTCATGGGGCAGAAGGTCCCAAATGTCCTTAATGAGTCTCAGCCACCCCTTCTGTTCTCCACATAGGGAAGCCAGGACCTCGGCCTGCTAAGAGTGTTACCACATTGCCCCAGGGCCAGGCTTTGGGTTCTGACGCTGGCAGCTCAGGCCCCTGGCCCTTTCCTGGGCGGGAGGAGCACACTGTGGCAGCCTCACCCTCGGGCAAGAGGACTCAGTTTGGGGATGTTGGGTTCAGCTTCCACTGTGGGCCCCACTGCCCTTGGAGGCGCGGGCAGTGTCCTGGAGATGCCCAGGCAGCTTACTAAGATGATAAGGGAACGTTTATGCTTAAAGCTGTTTATGTGGAAAGGGTTTGCGGTGTAACAGTCTTACTTCCAGGCGACTCTGAACCCCCAGCGCCACATGCCTGACTGTTCATCAGGCAGCATATGACAGTCTCGGTGGGTGGTTGTTCCACTCGGCAGGAATGTGTTAAGCAGTAGAACACTGAATAAAACAATAGTGGCTAAGGGTTGTAAAATGCCCGATTCCATAGGGTCCCCCACCCCAGCATCTCTGTTCCTTATTTATTTATATTGTTTTTTTGTTTTTTTTTGTTCTTTTTTTGTCAGTACTCGGGATAGAACCCAGGGCCATTGCCCTGACCTGTATCCCAAGCCCTCTTTTACTTTTAAAAATTTGAGCTAGGGGGGCTGGGAATTTAGCTCAGCGGTAGAATGCTTGCCTAGCAAGCTGGAAGCCCTGAGTTCATTCCTCACCACCAAAAACAAACAAACAAACACATAACCTCCCTTAAAATTTTGAGCTAGGGTCTCGCTAGGTCATCTAGGTGCCCAGACTGGGTGAGCGCCTGCAGTCCTCCTGCCTCAGCCTCCCAGAGTGCCATTGTGCCGGGCTGCACAGTCTCACAGCGGGGACTGTTCTCGGAGGGTGCAGGCATGTTTGGCAGCTCACCCCCAGTGAGTGAGGGAGTGTCTGGCCAGGGGAGGACCCAGAGGGGTGTCCTACCAGAAGGCTCCAGGTCCCGCTTCTGACGTCACCCTCCCACTCCAGCCTGGCCCAGTCGTTATGGGCTCTCTTCACTTCCACGCTGGCCATCTCCCTGGTGTTTGCCGTCATACCCTTCTGCCGAGACGTGAAGGTGCTGGCCTTGGTCATGGCACTGGCCGGACTGGCCATGGGCTGTATTGACACAGTGGCCAACATGCAGCTGGTGAGGATATACCAGAAGGACTCAGCTATCTTCCTCCAGGTGAGCCGTGGGCCGGGGCTGGCACAGCATGGGACACTCCCCAGCCAGGCCCTCCCTCTCTCCCAGTTCCTGACCAGGAGTCTCCTCTGGGCCACGGTGGTGGAGCCTAGGCTGGCCACTTCCCAGGAGGTCCACATCTGCAACCACTCGAGCCTCTGAGCTTTGGTTGCCTGCTTTTGATCCTGCCCACAGCACCCCAAGGCCGAGGAGAGATCTGAGGGAAAATGTTGCAAGGACGTGGTGCTTGTGGGGTGTTAGCTGGCAGGCACCCCAGCCCTCATGGGGAGTTAAGGCTGGGCAGAAAAGATCTAGGGGCTTGGCCACTATCATCCATATTGCCAAAAGCCTGGAGAGAGGGCATGGGGGCTTTACTCCTGACTTTCCCTCACCTCTCCCACTTCCTAACCCCCCCTTCACCCACTCTGGACCACACAGGGGTGTGAAGCAGGGTCAGAGGAGAAGTGACACCCTCTGGGCAGGAATCTGTCCTGACAACAGCTTCCTGGGCCGGAAATCTGAGCCAGACCCTCTACCTTCCCACAGGTGCTTCATTTCTTTGTGGGCTTTGGCGCTCTGCTGAGCCCCCTGATCGCTGACCCCTTCCTGTCTGAGGCCAACTGCTTTCCTGCCAATGGCACAGCCAACGCCTCCTCTAGAAGCCACCTGTTCCACACTGCCCGGGTCCTAGGCCAGCAGCACGTGGGAGTGCAGCCTCAGCCCAACCAGACGCTTGCCGGACCAGCCCTTAAGGGTAGGGCCGAGACTCGAGTGTCTTACGCCTTCTGGATCATGGCCCTCATCAATGTGAGTGTTGCTGGGGCAGGCTGGGCAGGGAGCTGGCGGATAGTCCATGCCTGCCAAGCCATGTGGCCAGGAGGCTGGAGGGCAGGAGGACCCACGCTCCTGGGGGTCATCAGTGAGGCCTTTCCTCAGTAACTTCTGTGATTGCAGTTCTCAAGCCAGCAGTGGTGCTCAGTGGCACAGCATCTACCTGGCAAGCACAAGCTCCTGAGTTCAATTTCCAGCACCAGGAAAAAAAAAAAGGAAGCACCGCTATGAGCAGTTTTAGCTTGGTGAAAACCAAGGCGCACTCGCAAGCCCTCAGGCTGGGTAGGGCGCCAGCTCTGTCCCTCCACTGCTGGACAAAGTAGACCCTGGGCAGACCAAGGCAGTGCTGGGCTCTTCTCTGGCAGCATTCACTGGGGGTCTCCTGTGCCCTGCTGCTAGGGGGCTCCACGGGAGGCTGGCGATTGACAGGTGCTCTCTGAGGGGCCCTGTCTGCCATGGCAGGCTGTGGTGAAGGCTGAACAGAGAGAACACCCACTCTATGCCTGCCTCAGATGCCAAGGGCCCCTCTGAAGCCCATGCCGAGGCAGCAGGGACTCTGGTCTCCATCTGGAATCTTCCTCCAAAACCAAGAGGGGTTCCCCATATTAGCTGAGCCTGGTATGGTGAGCCTAGTATGGCAAACCTTTTGGGGGACCCCACCCCTGCCAACCCCTCCACTGCTTTGGGGCCTGTGTCTCCCAAGAAAGACCTGGGGAGGGAAGGGTATGGTCCCCATCAAGGCTGGGCCTCTGCCACCAAGAAGCAGAAGGCCCTACTTAAGCTCAGGGCCTGTTTTCTTGCCCTACAACACAGACGGAAAAACTTCGTCTGCAGCAGGGTTTCTGGATTTTTCCCACTGGTTTGTGTCTGAGAATAAACAGTCCACTGCAAGGGAGAATGTGGCCAAACCTGCACTGGGGGTGTGCTCATACACTCACACACACACACACACACACACACATCTAAACTGGAGGTAGTGAATTTTCAAGGTGGCATTGCCTTCCCCAAAAGATGGGGCGGGTTTCTGCCAGCAGCGCCAGCCAATCCTCTGTGGTGTTCCGCCTGCAGGGAGCGCCTCGCCCAAGTACTCACACCTCGCTCACAGCTGTTTCCCCTTGGCCATCACCCAGGCATTCACTGTGGGCCTCCATGGAGGGTGGGGATGGGGTGGGTGTTCCTGTTACCCCAGTGAGCTGCAGGAAGGGCTGTTCTTCCCCATGGGGCCCAGAAGGCCACTAAGAACCCATTTGTGGCTTTGCAGCTGCCAGGGGCTCAGTGACATTAACTCATTCCTTACTGTGCAGAAAGGCCCCCAAGGTCACCCATAGAGGTGTCAGCCAGGGCTGGGTAGATTTTGTCTGCTGGCCTGGTATGCTCTCACCTGCCTAAGAGAGGGTGAGGGGCTGCGGTTGGCTGCCTGCCTGGCTTCCCTCTGTCCTGGCCATTGATTGGCCCTGCTCACTGGCAGCTCCCTGGGCCTCCTCTCCTTCCTCAGCAAAAGGCTAGGGGCAGAGGCCTCTGCAAGAAGGGCAGTGGCTAGACTTTAAAGAACTCTCTGGTCTCGAGGGTGGTTAGGCCCAGGCGGTAGCTCCCGAGGGAGGTGGTGGTGGCTTCTCCAGGCAACAGCAGAACAGGAGAACGTACCTATTGCTCTGGGGAGCTCAGGGCAGACCAAGTGGCTGAGTGAACAGGAGCTAAACACTGGCTGTGTGCATGAAGCTTGTAAACATGCATTTGTCCATGGAGATGAGCCCATGCTGGTATCTTCCAGTAAAGACACCTGCCTAGTACCTAGCATGGTCAGGCTACCCTGAAGCGAAGACAGTGCTGGGGAGAAACAGGATGCCAGTTTCCAGTCTAACTCTGCCCAACCCAGCTATGTGGAGGGGAGGGGATGCTTCCCTTCCTGCTTCTCTGTCTGACCTTGTTCTAGCAGGACATGACTGGGGATCACTCTGAGCCTCAGCATAGGGTTATGATGGACAGAAGCTTGCATGACCCACTGCACCTAGGCACAGGATGTGTCAGGCTGAGGCACTGCTCAGAAGCAGGATGTTAGAAACAAGGTACCCTGGTGCCTCTCTGTGTGCCTGGAGTGAGTCAGATTTTGAGACTGTCTTCTAAGGGCAGCAGGTGTGCTGAAGCCCAGGGACCTGGCTTGTTGGCTGGGGATGGCTCTCCAGTGAGGTGGGCACTTTGGGAAAAAGCCAGCTTCTCCCAGGGCCCTGCACACCCAACATGTGTGTGCACCACGCAGAGAGCTAGGGAAGGGGACAACAGGCTGCCTGATCCTTTGCTGCCCTCCAGCTTCCAGTGCCCATGGCTGTGCTGTTTCTGCTGTCCAAGGAGCGGCTGCTGACCTGCTATGCTCAGCGCAAGCCCCTCCTGCTGCCTGCAGATGAGCTCGCCCTGGAGACCCGGCCTTCTGAGAAGGAAGACACATCGCTGTCCGCAAAGTTCCAGCCACACCAAGGTGGGGGTACCAGTGAGCATCCGTGCTCACAAGCCTGTCCTGGAGGCTTTCCTGGCTACCCTACCCCAGAGAAGTGACCCCAATCACAGGTGAAAAGGGATAGAGACACTTTGGCCCCGGAGTCTGAAGGGCAGGAGAGGGGCAGCTGGCCAAGGGAGTGGAGGCAGCAGACCCCTAGCTCTGATCTCCGTTCCACCCATCCCACCTGTATGACTCAGTTGGGCAAGTCACTCGATTGCTCTGGTTCTACCGGGATGGAGAGGCAGTCAGAGACTGCTCTTGATGGGTAGGCTGAAACTACAGAGGGTAGAGGACATTTCTGACCACCAGCCACTTCCTTCGCTGTGCAGGGGAGGGGAGTAGATGGAGACTCACCCCTGCCCTTCCTGCACCTCCCCAGGGCACGAGGACCTCTTCAGCTGCTGCCAGAGAAAGAACTTCCGGGGAGCCCCTTGCTCTTTCTTTGCCATCCACATCACAGCCGCCCTGGTCTTGTTCATGACAGATGGGATGACGGTGAGCTGCTCCCAGATGCTCCCTCTGATCTCACATCGAGCCTAGGAATGGCAGCAGCCTGCTGCAGTTCACTGAACAGTCACCCTCCGGCAGCGGCTGTCCAGAGCCTCACACAGCTGTGCTGGCTGATTGGGTTTATTTCTCTTATCTTCTACAGAGAGGCCTGTTTTTTACTGATCACAGATGTCCCCAGTTTTAAAGTGGCAGAGCCCTGCTCCCCCATTTACAGTGAGTGCCAGGGCTTTCTGGCTCTCCGAGCCACAGGTCGGAGCTGGGCCCTGCTGCTTATGCAAGGCATGCTGGTTAGTGCCTTTCCCCAGAAGTCTTTTAGGAGAGATCAGGACAACATTGAGTGCCTTGCTATCTGAGGGACCCCTCAGAGAGAAGACCCTAAAAACCCAGATGATCCAGTAAAAAGTACTTGCAAAGGCTGGTTGGCTTCCACCTCTCAGGGTGACCTTGGGCTGCTTGGGTGAGTCGCTTACCCTGTGCACTCATCTGTAAAATGAGATGCTCGTGCATACTTTTTTTTCAAAGCTGTGGAACAGAGTGTGTCTGATATTCCCCTCAGGGCCACCCTCCCATAAAGACTCAGTGACACCCCTAGGGTGCCCTTCCATCTCCAAAGTGCAAGATGTAAGCTGAAACACCCCAGATTCTGTCCCAGCTTGGTTCCAAGTGTGCTGGATGGATGATCTTAGGGGCGGGGTTTTGGGGTCAGGGCTGTCCTTCCTCCCTCAGACCCTGTGCTGTCCTTTGTGGGCAGCAGGCATGCTCATTGGAGCCTGGTCTCTTTGCAGGGGGCGTATTCAGCCTTTGTATACAGCTACGCGGTGGAGAAGCCTCTGTCTGTTGGCCACAAGGTGGCAGGTTACCTCCCCAGCCTCTTCTGGGGCTTCATCACGCTGGGGCGGCTCATCTCCATTCCTGTCTCCTCCAGAATGAGGCCAGCCACCATGGTCTTCATCAATCTGGTGAGTGGTGGGGTGGCTGTTCTTTCTCAGCACCCAGAGCACGTCTCCTGGACCCACTGCTGGCCCAAGACATGTGCATGGGACTGGACTCTGATGTGGAGGAAAGGTAAAATGAGGGCTCAAAGGAGAGAGAATCTGGGAGGTGGAGCCTGCCTGTGTGACCCTGGAAGGTAACTTCCCCTCTTGGGGCTCCTGACCTTGAACCCTTACAAGCACAAGTACTATGAAGCAGACTCCAGCTGCCAGCTGCCAGCTGCCAGAACACAAGGAAGCAGGTGTTGGTGGGGGTCCTCTTGTGGGTGCTGCCCACCTGGTCTGAGCCCAGTGGTGACCTGAGATCTCCCAGCCTTTAGAATCAGCACCATGGGGCTGAGGCTGAAATTTGCTCTCAGGACTCAAAACTTCAAGGGAGTAATCTGCCTGGACCAGGAGAGTGGGTTAGGGTCCTGCCCTGGGGTACCTCTTCTGAGCCACAACAGACAGGTTCAGAGGACAAGGTCACCTGCAGGGTCACCAGGCTCAGCACCGACCAAGACCTGATGCACCTCTGGGACATCCCGCCCCAGGGCTCCTTGGTCTCTGCTCAGACACTGCAGTGACTGGGTGCTCACTACTTTTCCAGGTAGCCCCATCCACAACACAAATTTTCTTCTTCCTTTGAGCTTCTCACCAAGAAGTGGGTATGGCCAGAATGTTGGAGCCACAGAGACCCGGAGGCTACAGGAGACCTTGCGTTTGGCCTGGGCTAGCTGCTGATCTGTAGGGAGGACATCTCAGTCTCCTGTAGAGAGAGCTGGGTGGTAGGGGCAAAACTCCAGAGGCTTTGGGTCAGAGGGGATGGGGTATGGAGGCTATGTGCGGATTCCACTCTGAACTCAATTCTCAGATAGCGTTGCTTAGCAGGATTTGGACTCAGCAGGGGATAAGAGGAAGAGGGCCAACGATGCCAAGGATGGAGAGGAGCTGAGTGAGAAAGGCCCTGGGAGGTGGAGGGTGCAGAGCAGGGGAAAGAGCTGAGCTTCAGGAAGAGAGGAAGCTGGAGGAAAGCATGCTGGGATGGAGTAAGATTCCAGACATTCTGAGGGGCAGCAGAGGGAGGAAACGGCCAGGCATTCACAGTGGCCAGCCTCAGCATCCTCCTCCAGAGAGAACACAAGACCTGTTGCTGAGGTGGGAGACGAGGGTGTGGGTCTGAAGGAATGAACAAGGTGTGAATGGTCTGTGTGTCAGGCACTGCCTCTGAAAACCCACCTGAAACTGGTCAAGGTGGCACTCTGGAGGCTGAGGTAGGAAAATCTGAATTTTGAGGCCTGTCTAGGTTACATGGCAAAACCCTGTCTTAAAACAACAGCAAACCAAACCCAACAAACACGCTGCTGGGGGGCTGATTTTAAAAAGAATAATGAGATCCGGGGCATACTGGGAGAATCAGAACATCCTGGAGTGGGTTGGCCATCTAGAGATTTAACAAACACCTTCAGGCCTCATACCATGGAGCAAGTGTGGGCAAACATTGGCCTGGCATTAACAGTGGCATCTTGCAGGCTCTGTGGTAGCTTTTGTCACTGCCACGCATGGTCTGGGAACCACAGCTGCCCAGCCCAGTGAGTCTCCCTTCACAGAAGTGGGAGGAAATGGTGGCATATTCACTGTGACCACTTCCAAGTGGCTGTCAGGGTTAGGTGACTGGTCACCCTGTCTTAGCAATCCCCCGGGGCTCAACAACCACTTCTGATTCAGTGCCTGCTCCTTGTATGAGTCAGCATGGGAATGGCCACGGGTTCTATAAAGCCAGGCTAGCCTCCAGGGGCGGCAGTCTGCTGGGGTGTGCGGGACACTGGCTGAGGCTGAAGTAAGAGAGTCCTTGGTAGACCACAGCCCAGCTTGCCATGGACATGCTCAGTCTTGTCACCAAGGCTAAGGTGAGGGAGGTAGTGTCTTTCAAATGCCCCCAAATCAAGAGATTTTCAGGATGACTGGCTTGGAGGTTTGCCTGGTGATGAATGATTGGTATGAGATGAAATCAAAATATACAATGAATGTTTGAATAAAAATAAACTATTATAGTAAAGGGCACATTGCCATTAATCTCCCCCGGAACACTACCCCACTTTGAGCATGCTTGTCCCATCATTCTTGCTTTTTGTTTTGGCTTTTATGTTACAGTCTGATAATGTATTACAGGCTCCTCACCAGTTGGCCCACACTGGCCTCTTGGCAATCCTCCCGCCCCAGCCTCCTGAGTCTGGGGTTACAGGTGTGAGCCCACACATGGCTCAATCTTTCTGCTTTCTGAGGCAGTTCTGGAAATCCTTTCATGAGTGTCTTTATGAGGTGTAATCAGAAATATGGTGAACGCTGCTCATCCAATGGAAAAGCAGGCTCATAGCCATTAATGTGTGCCTACATCTGTAATGTCCCAGATCTGGCACTGTGTGACTTCCAGCTCTTCTACAAAGTCAAAATGACCATGAGAGGGAAACATTCTAAATCAGTTAAGAACACAGAGGTGGCTGTACTGCACAGCTAAAGACACTCATGAAGGAGGGCTCCCAAACTGCTTCAGAAAGCTGCAGAAACAAAAGAATAAGCATGTTGGAAGACAGAGGGGTATCCTGAAGGGAATACTGCATTTTCACTGGAATTTTTGTTTTTTAATTTAACGTTCAGCTGGGCGTGGCAGCTCCTGCCTATTATCCCAGCACTTGGGAGACCTAGGCAGGAGGATTGTTGTGAGTTGAAGACCAGTCTGGGCTTTTGGAGTGAGCTCAAGGCCAGCCTGAACTGCAAACCAAGACTCTGTCACAAAAAGACAGATAAATAAATAATAGACATTCACTTCTTAAGTGACTACAGGGGTGACCATGTTGAGAGAGCTGCAGAAGTAGCCTCACCTGAGCTGTGCCAGCTCTCTCTAAGTGGTACAAGCCCTGGTACAGGAAGAGAGCCCTGTTGGGTTGAAGGCCTTCCAGAGGGGCTGGCTAACGAGACCAGATTATGAGGGACAAACACAGTGCAGAAGATGAGACTAGGAAGTGAGTTGGGGCTAAGTCCTGTGAACATTGATAATCCAGGTTCTGGACTGTACACCAAGTGGGTGGGAAATTGTCAGAAGTTCTCAAACAGAGAATGGATTTGACCTACAGTGCATTTATTTACTTAAGTTTTTAAGAAAATCTTTATTTATTTATACAGGGTCTTACTATGTAGCTTGGACTTATAGTGATTTTCCTGTCTTAGCCTCCTCAGCATTGGGATTAGAGGCATGCAGCACCATGTCCAGTTTGGGTGGCTGGAACAGGGTGCTCAGGGTTCTGGGGCCGACATGGCGCATGGTACCAGGGATTGAACCTGGGTTCTTGTGCTTGGCAGGCAGGTGCTTGGACAACTGGACTATCTCCCCAACCCTTGCAATGCATTTAAACAGTGCCCTCCTGTTCCATGGGAGCCACTGTTGGGGATCAAGGTGCACACAGGTACCATGAGGCGTCTGCTGAACAGTCCAGGCTAGGGAGGGAGACATTCAGGTGAGGACATCAGGAGAGAACTGGAGACGTGGGAAAGTTCTACAGAGTTCTGGAGTAGATCTGAATGCCAGAGGAAGGGCACAGGAGGCAGCGACTCCCAACTCAGGGCTTGAGCAGTAGCAGAGCCAGCATGATGTCTCTGTAATGAAACAGCAGAGGTCACTGTAAGGAAAGGTTTATTTTGGCTCATACTTTTGTTACTTCTGGCCCACAATGAGGAAGATACACTGCCCTGAGCCTGGGGTAGCTGTGCCCGAGGGTGATGGCAGGAAGCACAGACCGGTGAGCCAGAGAAAGCAGAGGGAGAGGGCTGCGCGTACAGTGAGTGACCCAAGGCCTCCCCGTTGCACACCCCGGGGGACCAGACTTAATGCACCGCCTCTCAAAATCTGAAATGGAGCAAGGATGCTATTTGTTTTTTTCTTTACCTGAGAGCCAAGTTTTGTTTTGTTTATATTTTAGGGAAGGGTATAGAGGATGTTCAGGGTCCCACTACTAGAGCGGACTCTTAGTGATCCGCCTGTTTACAGCCTCCCAAGAGGGATTACAGTCCCACTCCACCATGCCCCAGTCTCAACTGCCATGTCAGCATACCCTGGGGTGGGGCCGGCACAGCAGGCCTGCTGACCCAACCCACAGCCCCTGCGCCTGCTTGCAGGTGCTTTAACCCACTGAGCTATTTGGCCCACCCTGAGAGCCACGTTTTTACTGACTCATTTACCGCACTTAGAGTTCTTACCTTTCAACGGCTTCTCCACCTGAGATTCTCTGCCACAGTCCTTAATCGCTGCATAACCCAAGCACAGCCGCTGTGGCATGAATTCTCACTCCTCCTGAGTCCTGGCCATTCTCTAGTTCCTCGCTGTGTCAGCCCTCAGGGCATGGACAGGGTACCCAGCAGGCAGGCGTCCCACAGCTCCACAGGCCTCTGGAGACAAGGGCACAACCGTGGGCTCCGCACTTGTCTGAGACATCGGCAGCCTCGTGGATCCCACAAGTTAGGTCGTATGGTCGAGGGTGGACATCAGCGCCTCCTGTGGAGCAGTGTGGATGTCAGTCATGCTCCAGCAGCAACGCTTTCCTTGGCCAGGGGCTGCAGATGGAGCCAAGGCTTATTCTGTCTTGTTTTGTTTTTGTTGGTGCCAGGCTTTGCACAATTTTAACCTGTGACTTTCCACACGCCAAAGCCTCAGCCTCCACGTGACTCATGGTCTGGAGGGAGAGTTATGGGGGTGCTAACTGCTGTGAGAAGATGCAGACTGTTGGTGGGAACTAATGTTCGGTTCGGATCAGCCCATTAGTGCCCCAGTGATTTTGGTAGCCAAGCAGCAGTTTTATTTGTAAGTCAAGAGCTGCAGGTCCTGGATGGAGGGACAGCTGTAGGAGTCCCTGGCACACAGCTGGATTAGAGGGGACTTAGGATAGAGGACCAGAATAGGGTCCTACACAGCCCTGACATTAGGAGATTGAGTAGAAGAGGAAAGAAGAGCAAGTATGGCATGGACCACTTTGGTTTTTTGTTTTTTTTTCTATTTTTTTGGTGCAGGGTCTCACTATGCATGCAGCCCACATTCATAGTGATCTTCCTGCTTTTTGCCTCCTACATGCTGGGATTACAGGCGTGCGCCACCACGCCCGGATTGCTTCGCCGGGTGCAGTGCACCCGAAGGCGGGGCCCGGCGCAGCTTGGGGAACCAAGGATCGGACACTGGTCTCTGCACTTACCTAAGCAAGCGCTTAGTCCACTGAGCTATAGTGCCGGCCCTGGACCACTTTGTATGCCACAAAAATACAGTGCTTTGGAACCACAGGCTGTCCACGGCTCCTACAGCTGTGTGCGTGAAGAAGCTTCCATGTGAGAGACTATGGTTCTCACTTGAGCTGCACGGCCCTGTGGCAGATCTGTCTCCAGGGAGGAGTCTTGAGTCTGCTGTGTGACAGCTGGAGGAGCTGAGGCAGAGAGCTGGGAGGAGGCATTACAGGCCCGTGATCATCGCTGGCTTTGCTCTTCCAGTGGTACAGAAGCACCTGAGACAGCTGCTGTGACACTCCTTTCTGCCTGCCCAGCTTTGTGTCCATCAATAGGGACTGGATGAGATGTGATTCTGTGCCTGCTTTCTAGGTCTTGTTTTCATTTATTTTCCCTAGAGATAGACTTCCTCACTCAGAATATTTCTGCTTATTTTGTGGTTTGGGGGATCAAACTCAGGGCCTGGAGCATGCTAGGCAAGTGCTTCACTTCCGAGCAGCACTCCCAACCTTGACCCAGTGGCATTTTGCCCTGAAGCTGTGGGTGGCAGCCAGGCATGGTTGCACATACCTGTGCCCCCTGAAATTTGGCTGAGGCAAAAAGGCCACACATCTGAGGGAGGTATGAACAATTTAGTGCAGTACTTTCTCAGAGCTTAAAATGGGCTGGGGATGAGCCAGGCATGGTGGCACACACCCGCAACCTCAGTACTCTGGAGGCTGAGGCAGAAGGATTATTGTGAGTTTGAGGCCTGCCTGAGCTACACAGTGTGTTCAAGACCAGCTTGAACTGTACAGTGAGACCCTGTCTCAAAGGGGACAAATTGCTGGGGATGTAGCTCAGTGGCAGAGCAGTCCTGGGTTTGATCCCCAGTACCAGAAAGAGGTTTAAAAAAAAAAAAAAAAAAGCTCACACCTAAATATGAGGACTAGTACTTGTGCACAGCCTCACACATCACAGAGCCCTTCTGTGCGCGTTATTTCACCACCGGCCTTTGGGCAGCTTTTGTAACTGTTCTCATTCACAGACCAGGAAGCTGTGTCAGATCAGCGGTGTGAGGCTCCCGTGGGTGAGGGCTCAGCTGGGACCACACCAGGGTTCAGGCTCTAGGTCTGGTGCTGCCTGAGTTTCTTTCTCAGCTGCATTTTTCATGCAGCTCAAAGTACTCAAAATTTTATTTATTTTTCCATTTGGAGCCAAAGGCTCTTACTATGCAGTTCAGGCTGCCCTTGAACTCACTATGTAGCCCAGACTGGCCTTGAATTTACAGTGATCTTCCTGAGTCAGCTGCCCAAAGGCTGAGATTACAGGCATGCACTACCACACCCGGTAGAATTACTCAATATTGACATAAAAACAAGTGTAAAAGCTGGAGTGTGGCTTAGTGGTGGAGTGCTTTTCTCAGATATATCTCAGTTCAATCCCCAGCACCAGAAAAACAATTTTTTTTAAGTGCTGAGACACAGGGTTACTTTAACAAAAATATGTTTGTGTTTGGAGACCCTTGCCGCAGTGGAGAGATTTCTGGGCGTGGCAGCCTGTGGCAGGGGCCCTAACCTAGGTCAGCTTTTTCCCGTGGGACCTGACCACATTTCCAGAGGGTGAGGATCCCGTGGCCAACACCTTCTCCAGCTGGTTATTTCATGTGCACTCTTGGCCCGGTAACTCAAGGCTTTTAGGAAAGGAGAAAGCAGTTCTGTCTTCCCAGAGAAATGGAGGATTATCACACACACCTGGACATACCTGGCAGGGCGAGGCGCACAGATGTCTTCGATGGGTTCGTCTTCCGTGGTTACAGCAAAGACCCTGGAGACAGCAGCGTCTAGGGCTCTATAGCAGAGTATGGCGGGCTGTTTGTGCGGATGCCCGGTGGACTTTCTAGCAGGATATTCGGTAGGGATCGTCTGCGGATCCCGGACCGGGAATGCTGCAGTTCCCAATAGGCCAGGAGGTGGCGCAGTGATCCCAAGGTGCTGTTCCTAGACTGGAGGAAACCGGCTCCGGGTGCGTCCTCCCTGGGTACCTCGGGAGCTGCCCACTTTCTAATCACCTGCACTTCTGCGACAGGTGGGCGTGGTGGTGACATTCCTAGTGCTGCTTATTTTTTCCTATAATGTCATCTTCCTGTTCTCGGGGACAGCGAGCCTGGGCCTGTTCCTCAGCAGCACTTTCCCCAGCATGCTGGCCTACACCGAGGACATCCTGCAGTACAGAGGTGAGGGGAGCCGTACTTCTGTACCCCATCTCCGTGGTAGCAAGGCTCTCTGCCTTCCGACGGGAAAACTATGGGTGGGTGGGAGCAGGTCTCCCATGGAGGGGTCTCCCAGCCCCGGGGCTCTGTCTGATCGGCCTTCTATCTGAATCTGTGGTTTCCGGGTTGGCCAAAGCAGTGTAGTTCCTATCCTCACCGTGATGTCTGCAGACCTGCAGCAGGTGGGTTTGGGGTCATGTGCATGCTGGAAATCCCAAATTCCAAGAAAAGCAAAGCTGCCTGGAAGACGCTGGGGCAGAAGAAAGGCACTGTGTCGTGTAATGAGCAGTACCGGTGCCGCTGCTTAGTGGTGGGGATGTTTGAGGCGCGGAGGATCAGAACAAGGACTCCTCACCTGGTTTGGGTTGATACCACTTCGCTGAGGTCAGAATCCTCTGACTCTCAGCTGATGCCCCTCCCTTTTCTAGCCTCCCAGGGTCACTGAGCAAAGATCTTTTTAAAGACAAATTAATTAAAAATAATCCCGTTTTGAACACTAAACAGTCACCCTTGGAAGAAACTAGAAAAGCCCTGGAGGCTGGAAAACCAACCCCGAGGTGGGTAGGGTCTGCACCGAGGATGGGGAAATTGGATCTAGGGCGTGGGAGCAATCAGAGCTATGCCCAGCTCAGCCTCGGCTTTGCAGAACCCAAGGCTCACAGACAGCCACCAAGCTAAGCATATGAGAGTGCCACTGGGCATTCAGAGAAAGTATTTCCTGGATAAATTTGTGATGCTTTATTTTCAAAATGGAAAATTTGATTAGGAAAGTCATATATGTTCCCCATTAAAAAAAAAACTCAAAACAATAGAGGTGTATTTTAAAGGAGTAAGTGAAAGTTGCTGAAAATAAACCTCAGCAGTTTTTCTTCCAGTTCCCTTCTGAGCGTGCGTTTAAATCCAAGACTAAACCTACAGTTTAATGTTTGTAATTTAGAAAACAATTCATTTGACAGAATGAATAAAAAAGTCACTAGTTTCTTTGCCTTCTGGCGCTTCTGGGTGGGGCATATACCTGAGCAGACTCCCCAAGTCAGGGCGTGCCCGATGACCTTCCCCTGAACCTGGGCTCTGATGCTCTCCTGACCTGGCAGGCAGAGGCCACATCTGCCAGGTGGTGGTCACCTACCGATCTCTGAGCTGTGCAGGGCAGGAGACATGGCAAGGAAATGGTCTCCCACCCCCTGCCCCACCCTGCTGGCCTAGAGGCTGCCCAGAGACTCCTCTTCCCAGAGTCCTGGCCTGAATGCTCAGACCTAATCCTTGAGGGAATGAATGAGTAGTGAATTGTGGTCACCACTCCCCACACAGTACCTACAGTTTTATGTGATCAACAAATGTTAGAGCTCAACGATTTTAGATGGGCTGGTTCTGCCTGCAGATAACCACTCAAGCCTACTTCTGTGCTTTTCTCACTGTCCTTGCCTAAGGTCAACTTTTAATCACTTGCTTGGAGTACTCAGTGGCATCTACTTTCCCCATCCCCCACCCCTGCCTCAGCAGCTCCGCTTATCTCTTCGTGTCCTGTGACCTGGCTGGTTCAACTTTAGAGCCAGTGTGCGCTCTGAGGAGTAACAAGACTGTGGACTGGGCCTCCACTGCTGGACGGTTCTACTGTGCGGCCAGAACTAAGGCCTCTTCCCAAGTTGCCCCTACAGTGCGGCAGAGGCCTCAGGACTGGTCAAACACCAGCGCCCACCCACGACTTCCTGTCTTTCCAAGTAGCTTTTCTCCTTAAGCCTCCTCTCTGCTTAGGGCTCCACAGAGCCAGCCTTCTGCCCACAAGGAGTTACAGGGATCTTGATGCTATAGAAACCCATTTGCCCTCCATGCTGTGACACCTCAGAGCCACCTCTGCCTAGACTATCTTCTCTTCTGTCCCTGCCCCTTTGTCTGTCTGCTCTGCCCTCCCCCTATTCTTTCAGGAAGGTTCTCTGATCACCCTGGAAAGGTGCACCCCTTCCTTGGTGCCCCATTGCAAAAGCTGAGCAGGCTCAGACAGGGCAAGGAGATAGGACTGCATGAAAGTAACAGAAGGGACGTTAAGACCATAGGATGGGAGCACTCCCAAAGCAAAGCCCAAGAAGTCTTAAGAATCCAGAGTAGCCATGCCATCGTTCAGAGCCTTTCCAAGATTACGAGCGCTGAATCCTATGTCCTTACTCCCATTCACCCAGCCAAATCCTTCTCTTTTTGTTAGGTTGTGCGACCACAGTGCTGGTGACAGGGGCTGGTGTTGGTGAGATGGCCCTACAGATGCTGGTTGGTTTGGTATGTGGAGCCCTCTGGTGGGGGGACAGGTAGAGAGCCCTCCTCCAGGCAGATGAGAAGATACAGCTGCAAGAGCTGTGGGCTGCCCAGTCCTGCAGAGCCCAGCTGAAAAGCAGGGCCTCCAATGTGGGATCTGGAGACACAAACAGATGTGCGCACAAGTCCAAAGCAAACAGGCTGTGCCTGGGACCGGAGCCAGAGGGGACCCAGGGGAGTGTGGCGGCTTTCGGAGTGCTGAGCAGTGTGAGCTGCAGTCTGAGTTCCTTTTCCTTTCCCCCTCCTGTCCACACTCCAGCCTGCAGCCAGGCTGCGGAGGACCCCACCCTCTGTCCACTCTCCCGCCTCTGCCCCAGCACGCCTGCATTTGCTAGGAAAAACATCAACATGTACCTTTTTTATAGAATGAAACAAAAACACATCCCCAGACCCTTTTTATTTTGAGACAATCTTACCGTGTTTCTAACCTGGCTAACCAGGCTGGAGTTGTGGGCCTGTGCCACCACACCTGGTTTAACAGATGGCAGTGACGATATTCATATTGTAGGTCCTCAGTGTTTGGAGACCTGATTTTGGCTTGGATCTGTTCTTATAGGTGAAAAGATTTCTGAGTAAGATTAGATTTCGTCATATTTGCTTTTTTTTTTTTTTTTCCGTGTACCAGGGATTGAACTCAGGACCTTGACTTGCCAAGCACTTATTCCACTGAGCTGTCTCCCTGGCACCATCCACACCTGGTTTAATATCTGCTTTGCCATGACCAATGTAGATTATGGTCCCCCTTTTTATGGCAGGAGATAACAAAACCCAGATACACTAGCAACCTGCGCTAGGATAATCGCACTTCTAATGACATTGATGACATCAAACCCAACCAAGCCTTTCGGTCTCCAGAGTCCCGTCACTTGGCCATTCTCTGTGCATTTCCTTTTGCTCTGCCAGAAAGAGGGGTGAGCTGCATCTCATGATGCCCTCTGGACTGAATACTCTAGGTCTAGGGTTTGCATCAACATTAATCTAGTGCAGGAATAAAGTAGAAAATGACAAATGAAATTGGCCCCAATTGATAAAGTTAGAGGTGATAAGTTGGTAAGGGAATTCCACATGCTTTTTTTTTTTTTACTGATTTATTTATTTGGTACAGGGTCTCGCTACACAGCTCAGACTTGTAGTGACCCTACTGTCCCCAGCATTGGGATTACAGGCATGTGCTACTATGCCTGCTTTTGGAGCCAGCATGGCACACCTGGGATTCTGGGGCTGGCAGTGGCACATGCGGCACTGGAGATGGAACTTGGGTCCCTGTGCTTGCCAGGCAGGCACTTGGACCACTGAACTATCTCCCTAGCCCTTTTTAATTTTTTTTTTCATATGCTCCTTTGATATGTATTTAGTTTCCATAATCAAGTTAAAAACATATACTCTCTGCAAAGCTCAAGTTAGGCCTAGAGTATAAAATCATCTTGTGTGACTGGCATTTCAATGGTCATTTTCAGCAATCTTCAAAACAGAGCTGAAAGACTACAGGGGGACATCAGTACAGCCCCATCCATCAGGCAGGACTGGTCTCCCCCAGCTGTGGGGGACGAGGCTAAGGCATCCCCCCTCATGTTCCTGTCCACTAGTGTGAGGCCTCACCTTGACTGGACAGCCAGCTTCCCCCAGGGCCCCTTCCATGTGGTGCTTTAGTGGCTGACATCTCTGTTTTCCCTTTGGCAGATATTCCAGGCCCAGGGAAGCTATAGTTTCCTGGTCTGTGGTGTGATCTTTGGCTGCCTGGCTTTTACCTTCTATGTCTTGCTCCTGTTTTCCCACAGGATGCACCCTGGACTTCCATCAGGTAGGGAAAGAATCTCTCTCTACACAAAGAGAAGGAAAATGGAGCAGTGGGGGTGGGGAGGGGCTGCAACGATATTAGCAAGGCAGAAGTGCCATTTGGTTCCAAGTAAAATGCAAGGAAATGTTTATTTTTCTCCAGCTTCCTTTCTCCTCTTCCTGCCTTCCCTGTGATTGTTCTTGCTGGGCTCCTAAGGCCAGTGAGAGTCAATGGCCTGGCTCAAGCTTCCTCCCTGAGCAGAGGGGCATATACTGTGACCTTGGCTTCCTGCATCCCACTGTGCTGGGGAACCATGGGCCAAAATTCTCCAGCGCATTCAGAGACTGAGACATACAGCCTGCCTCCCTGCTGGAGCTCTGCCCAGTGGCCTAATTAGCCACCTTGCAGTTGAGGATTTTGACTGTGGCCCAAATCTCTTCAAAAAGAAGTCCTGGGCCAGCGAGATAGCTCAGCAGACTAAAGCACCTGCTTAGACAAGCACAGGGACTGAGGTTCAATGCCTGGCACCACATGTCATGCCAGCCTGGCCCCCAGGGTGAGCCAGTCTGGCTACAGAGTACATGTGTAGTGGTGCGTGCTTATAATCCCAGTTCTGGGGAGGCTGAAAATAGGAGGATCATTATGAGTCCAAGCTGTGTAGTGAGACCCTGTAACAACCAAATACATTAAAAAAAAAAAAAAAGAAGTCCTTTGGACAGATCCACTTTTCAAAGTAGCCTCCCTCCTAGAGGCTCTGGGCAGGGAGAATCCCAGTGCTGCTACCTTCATAGCCCAGAGCCCTCCCCACCCTTGCCCTGGACTCCCCATAAGCAGCAGTCACCACGAAGACTGAAGGAACGGGCATTCTCAGTCCTCCTCACCAGAGACACCACCCTCATCGCTCAATGCAAGGCCAGAAGTGCAGGAGCACCCCTGAAACAGCACCAAGCACAACTGTGCTTCTCAGGTGGCTGGAACTCCTGTCTAGCCTAACAGTCAGCACAGACCTTCATTTAAGATAAATGTTCAGCTCCATTAACAGATGCTGACTATTGCATGAGTAACAATAATCGTTGTGTTCCTTTTTCATGGAAGGCAAAAATAAATTGAGGATTCCCCAACCCTTGGACCTAGTCTCAAGGAACTGGCTCCAGGAGTTTGTGGGACTAGTAGTCCTGACCTCTCCTGCAGCTCCCTAACAGGTAGCAACAGAGCAGAAGAAAAGAGCTGTGCCAGCGCTCATAATGAATCACTGCTGCTAGCATCAGAGCTGCCGAGACATGCTACCTGTTTTATATGCCTTTGTCTTTCATAGTTTCTACCCAAGACAAACCACTGGGGATGGAGAACTCTGAGTGCTACCAGAGGTGAAAGTGGCTTTTAAGAGGCAGGAAAGGCTTCCAGCTGCTGAGCACCGAGGCAACCACACTCCTGCAGGAAGCTGAAGCTCATGGGAGTCCTCTCTACCTTTGCTCGAATCGTCTCCACTCATTCTCAGTTGGGTAGAAGACATTGTCTGGGTACCTGGGTCTCTCCCTGGCAAATCATTAGATTGCCTACCTACTGATTCCAACTGCCTTTGGCTCCCCTGGTTTGGCTTTGGAAAGAGCTGTCCAGGATGCCGAGCTGGGAGGGCAGAAGGCAGCTATGCATGGACCATAACCTGGGTTTGAGATTACTCTTAGTTGAAGTTTGAAAAAAATAGGCTGAAATTGCAAAGCTTAATGATCATTGCTATATGTAGATATATTTTAAATCAATCAAAACAAACTGTTTTTCCCTGGCATGTTATAAAATCTATGTGCTTTTTACTAAGAGTCCAGAGTCCCTCCCATGCCCACTGCGAACAGCTTATGTGTATTGGAGGACATCAAAAGGAAAGGCTGAGCCATCCTCTTTGACAAACCACTTCAGCGGTATGTCTGGCTAGCTCCAGCCAGCTTAGAAAAGCTGATTGGTAAATTTTCATCTTGAGAGCTGTTTGTCAAATGCAGCCATGATTAAAATTAAATTAACTTATAATTAGTCAAAACTTACCACTTCTTAGTTTCACTGTAGTGAGGCCATTTGGAGTTGTGTGGCAGCTGGGGCTGGCATCTGCTGGGCTGTCTCCCCAACCCAAGAAGCATGCTGGTAACTTCAGACCCACCATGGAAGGAGTATTTATTATCACAGAAACTGGCGAAGGCTAGGAGTCAGGGCTTTTGCCCCCATGTATCTATCAATGACTGTCCCAGAAATCATCTAAGAGAATGAGATGGCTGTTTTGTTTTCCTGACACTTGGCTAGCATGTAAAAGGTATAACCAGTACTAAGAATTTCCAAAATTATCTACTTTTAAATTTTACAACTTTTATAGAGGAAAAATTGTTTGGCATGTCAAGGTCTGGGACTACTGAACAATTCAAGCTGTATCGTGTACTGAAAGCAGTTCCCTGTCCAGGACTTTGGGCTCCTATGCAACGATGAGGGTCATAATAGAGAGAATGCAGACTCCCCAGCTGACAGAGCCAGAGGAGGCCTGAGGCTGCAGGAAACAGAGAAGTGAATATTTTACAACTGGTGGAAGTAGCAGTTACAGTAGTACTTGGGTGACCTGCACCATACATATACCAAAGTATGGGTATGCATCAAAACCTAAGTAGATTGTGGTTCCTATCAAGCTCACCTGACATGGAAAGGTTTCTTGTGGATCTTTGTTGAGGCTGTCAGTTCACCCCCGAGACCACCACCAGACCATAGTGACGATAATCTGGCTGGAGAGAAACCCAGATCAGCCACTGCCTGGCCTTCTAGCTGTGAGGCACTTCCAACCTCACTTTCGTTTTTTAAACCAGGAAAGTAACATTTCTAAAAGTACCCTACCTCATAGGAATTATAACAGAATTAAGTGAATTTGTATAAAACATTTGCTATATATGCCTGACCTAGAAACTGATTAATAAATTTTAGTAACTTTTATTTTTAAGACCTCTTCAGAAGCAGTTTAGAAATTGTTCATATGTTTGGTATATATGTGTAAAACAGATCCAACTTCTTAGGAAAGCTGGTCAGTGATGTAGGGTATAGTTTTAACTATGTTAATAAATATTTCAAAAGTATTAGATGCTACTCAAATTCAAAAATGCAGTCTAACAGTCATGACTGGCCTGGGCAGAAAGGAAGTTTTATTTTTCTTGTGCTTTTTCAAGAAGACATCCTTTTTATACAGATTTAGAAAGAAAATCAATGGTCTATCTAAGTTGATCGTAATTAATTTGTTAATACAGAAAAGACTAAAACAAATCTAAAAGTACCTTTCTTAAAATAAAGTATTTTAAATGAAGTGTATTATCTGTTATGAATGACATCTGATTCTTGTATGCAAGCACTGGAACTAGCAGGTTCACATGGCTTGTAGGTGTTTTCATTCGGTTTTGGGTTGTGTAGTGCTAGGGACAGAATCTAGGCCCTTACACCCGCCAGGCAAGAACCCTTGAGCTACAGCCCAGCCTTCACAGCTGATTCTTAGGAGGAAACTCCTACACCTAAGTCTGAGAGTTCCTCTTTTCTCCTTCATATAACTTAATAGGTAGATAGGTTCTCACACCAGTTTAAAGTCAGTTACAAAGCAAGTAAAGGGCTTTTTCCTAAATTCCTTTCCTGCAAAAGTTCAGCATTTCTGAGTGCTGTGAAGGTGCCCTGTTCCCAGAATCTTACTGGCTGGATGGGGGAATCTAACCCAATAGCACAGATTCACCATATGGAGACAGTGACACATTGGATGTGCTGCAGAGAATGCTTTTATTCATTTGAGAATAAAATGAATAAAGCACCCACTCTGATCTAAGTGCTGTTTTAGCCCTGAGTTAGAGTCCCTGCCTCACAAGGAAACAGTAAACAAACATCTAGTAAGCCACAGGGTGAACAGCAGTAGAATCCCATATGAAAAATAAGCTGTCAAGATTGCTTCAGGAAGAAGCAAGCCATCCAGGACCTGGAAGAGGGCCCTGTCAGGCAGGGCGCAGCGCGAGGGCCTAGACTGGATTACGTTCTGTTCCGTTCCGTAGTTAGAGCGGCAGTTGGTGTGGCAAGCAGGTGGTGTGGCGCAAGTGCAATGAGGAAGGACGGCTTCAGGAGGCGGCCGAGTGCTGCCTGGAGCTAGCTCAAGATGCCCTACTGCTCAGAGGGTGGGCGACTTGTGCGTGATGTGAAGTCACCAGGAGAATCAGGAGCAAAGAAGTGACATGGTCTGGTGCTCATGTTTTTACTGATTACTGGGTTATTATTGCAGAATAGGGACTGTCAGACTGGAACAGAATGGTATTCTGGACGAGGTTAGTAGCGTAAAGTAGTCAGAGTAGTTGGAATAAAACTGTATTTTGTAGATCAAGCTAAGAGAACTTGTGTGGGAATTTTGTCTTTTGAGACAGGGTCTTGCTATGCAGTCCAAGGTGGCCTTGAGCTCACTTTGTAAAACCCAGGCTGGTCTTGAACTCACAATGATTCTCCTGCCTCTCTCTCCCAAGGGCTGGGATTTCAGGCATGCACCAACATGCCCAGCTGAGTGTAGGTATAAAAGATTGAGCTCGGCATGGTAGAATAGGCCTATGATTGCAGAACTCAGGAAGCTAAAGTAGAAGGACTGAAAACTCAAGGCCAGCCTGGGGAATGCAGTGAGTTGAAGGCCAGCCTGAACTCCACAGTGGCACCTTTTCTCAAGAACCATCCCCCAAATTTTATTTTTAAATGAAAAAAAGCAAGACCCCTAGGCATTTGACCTGTGTAACTGAGCATATGATGAGACTATTTAACACTGAAAGGCCTTGAGGCTCTCAAGAGCTATGTTTTGCTTTGTACATGATCATTTTATGATCCTATTTTGGATGTCCAGAAGACAGATGCAGACCCCTAGAACTTAAAAGACAAGTCAGAAATGAAGACTTAAATGTTGTGAGCACATATACATGTGTTCAGAGCCACAGGACTGAAGAAAAACATCTAGGAAATAAATACAGAGATAAGATTGAGCCCTGGGATCTTCAACACCTGAAGATTTAGAAAAGGATGGACCCAACAGAGCAACTGAGGGAAGCTGGGGTAGGAAATACAGGAGAAAATGAGGTTTCTTGGAAGGTACGTGAAGAGCATCTCAGGAAGGACAGAGAAAAAAGTGTGAAGTCCAACAGGGGCTAAAAAACCACCACAGATGGTGGCACCAGATTGTGACCCTGGCCAGAGAGGGGCTTTGGTAAACAAAAACACAGGGGTCACAAAATACCGTGTGGCATTCCAGCAAACTTGAAACGCCAGGGCTTGCCACTAACCTGCACAGACTGAGAGAACTTCGCTCCTTCTCCTTCATTACTATTATTTGCTGCTGTCTCACGCCTCAGTGACTGGGGTCACTTTCATGGATACCCTTCTGTCACAAGATGCAATACAGTCCTGGGTAAGGACATGCAACTTGAGCTTTTACAGCTGTTCATGATCAGCTCTTATCTGATGATGCCAGCCCTGCAAAGGGACAATGTTAAGGGTGTCACTATATGCATCTACTAAACACAGGAAACACTAAGAACTATGCATGCCTTTACAAGAGGAAGTGTCACCAGAGGAAAGGTTAGACATACATAATGGCTCCAACAAACTAGCTATAGCTGTTGTTTTTAGGATTTTTTTTTCTTCAGTTTTTATTTTGAGACAGGGTCTCCTACGTAGTGTAGGCTAGTCTTTAATTTGCTCATGTAGCCCAGGCTGGCCTCCCAAGTGCTGGGATTACAGGCATGTGCCAACATGCCGGGCTGAAAAGGCCAATTTGATAAATAAACTGATGTTTTCAATTTTAGATCTCAAAACAATCCTACAAAGAAACAGTGGTAGGTTCAATTCCCCCACTACCACCCTCCACCATGCCCCAGGGACTCACTGAGACAGTAACTGAGACTGGGTGTGGTGGCATGCACTGTAATTCTAGCTCTTGGGGGGCTGTAAACAGGCAGATCACTACAAGTTCCATCTAGCAATGAGACCCAAAAGTACAGGGAAAAAAAAGAAAAACAATGGTAGAAGAAAAAATAAGCAAAAGCTGCTCCTATCAAAAGAAACCATTTGATTAAATAATTTTTAAAAAACCCTTAAAATGCATGATCAATAATTTCATCATGTTGCAGCCAGTCAGTTCTCTTTTAATTGCCTTTATGCCAATGATCATTTTACAGCTGTCCCCTTCACCCCACATCCTAAGCTAGGCTTTGAATGTTTTAAAGTAGAGTAGCTGAAGACCAGGTTTCAACACCCACCACTGTAAAGCTGAATTCTTCCCTGAGCCATAGATGAAAATGTAACCTAGAGACTTATTTCAATGGATGCGAGATAAAGGAAATGAATACTCCATTCAGAAAAGCATTTTGTTAAAAATATTTATTAAAAAAATACAATTGTCATCCTATCTATTGACATATCTATATAATTTTGAACATGTAGTAAATTTGCTACAGTGCTTTCTTAAAGCCAGCTTGGCTTGCTTTATACAAAGCAAATTCCTGTCAGTTCTTATATAAAAGTTTTTAAAAAATCTTTTATTTTTTTTTTCTTAAAAGACACGTATCACCATTATAGAATTTAACAATTTTTTTGCATAAAATTTGGGAAACAATAGAAAAAGTAATCACCTGATTGGTAATTTAGAGCAACCCCTTGCCTGGAAATGCTCCATATTTTGTTTTAAAGCAGCATATTGTAAATCCCTCAAAATACCAGCATACCCTTTCCCCCCAATGACCTAAACTATGAAATTTCTCTGCCACACACACAGGAAAAACTCAGGACTAGCTATAAACATCCTGTAATCAACCTTAAAACAACATCCCTTTGTTCTCTAACATGTAAGGTGGACTGCTTAGCTGTACCAACAACTAATGGGAGTTTCAATAACTGTTTAGTTACCATTTTAACTGCTTTTTCAGGAAAAGAGCAAAAATGGTGATTTTGATACTCTGACAGTCTCCCTAATGAAAGTAACTAAAATTAATTAAGACATATTATTAAAAACATTCTTTTGGATAGGTGTGTACTTGCACTGTATCTTACTTAATACTTACCAAGTGATAGATATTAGATATTATGAGATACAGAGTTCAACAAA
This sequence comes from Ctenomys sociabilis, assembly GCA_004027165.1. Taxonomy (NCBI): domain Eukaryota; kingdom Metazoa; phylum Chordata; class Mammalia; order Rodentia; family Ctenomyidae; genus Ctenomys; species Ctenomys sociabilis. The sequence continues at coordinate 35,738 of PVKA01006766.1, read as the reverse complement.
ATAAAAAAAAAAATGCCTTCTCACATTAAGCTGAGCATGTGGAAAATTCTTATCATGCACTCCAAATAAAGGCATACACAGGAAATAATACTGCTCTCCTGTGTTGGGGTAGAGACACACTGCAAGAGACCTGTGGCAGACCTATGCTTTATTTTTTCCTGATTTACAGATTAGCTAAATGAAAATTAAAAGTTTGTTAATATCTTTCAATTTTTCATTTGTTTGGGGTTTTTTGGTTTTTTGAAATAGGGTTTTGATATATACTGTATGAAAAAGAAAAAAATCAGTTTATTCTTCAAAAAGTAAAATTTAAGCTGGGCCTGGTGGTACATGCCTATAACCACAGTTACTCAAGAGGCTGAAGCAGGATGGCTTGAGCCCAGGAATTTGAGGCTAGACCTTGGCTCAAAACAAAAAAAAGGAAAAGAAAAAGAAAGGAATTAATTCATACACATTACATACCCTTCTCTTTTAAGGCTAATTTAATTGGTGAATAAAGGGCATAATTTTAAGAAATTTTAATTAAGTTTCATACTTAATCTTCCCTATCCACAAAGATAAATGAAACCACTCAAAGGCTGAAATGAAAAATAGATATAACTGTGATTAGAAAAGATTCAGAGCCACGGCCGGGGATATAAGCTCAGCGGCATAAGTGCCTGTCTGGCAAGTGCAAGTTCCTGATTTCGTTCCCCAGGACTGCGAAAAAAGAAAGAAAAAGTAAGATTCAGGGCCAAACCAAATAAATAAGCCTTCAGTAAATAAAAGTTAATTGCATTAATTTATTTTCTATCTTTATATATATGCATCCTACTTAATTTCACTAATACTGAACAGGGAAGCTCTTGAAATGTGCTACTCAATTACATAAAGAATGACTGTATATACAAAGGCCACTACTAATACTGCCCCAAACAATGAAAAATTGAAATGTCTCAGTGTGGATCCCCTACATTACAGACAGTAAGTAACAATGACAAAGAGGAAGAGGGGGGTAACCTTATGAATTGGATCCCTTTTCAACTTCAATGTAACTTATCAATTGCAAATCTTTTAAAATCATAAATTTTAATGAAACACAATATTAAAAGCTTGTAAATGATTGTAAAACAACTTAGCCAAAGAACATACCTTACTGAGCCTGCAAGAATGGCTCATTAGGTAATCCATTTATCCCTTTTCCTTAAATTCCCCAAAACATAAATGAGGAATCTTACTTCCCTGACCCTCAATATTCCCAAGCTGAAATTAAACAAAATGACTAAGTGCTTCCAGTTATTAAAAACAAAACAGTGCTAATAATGGTGCCCAAGAAAAGTGCCAAGTGATTTAACACCAGTATATGGCATTCCCACCCTTGAACTACTGGCAGACTTGAATGACTACAGCAAGAACTCCAGGTCAGCCACAGGGCACCCACCCCATCCAGAGTGATCCCAGGCAGGACAGCAAGGTCCATATTCTTTGGAAGGGACAAGAACCAGAGTCAGCCTTTATGAGATGGGAAACAGGAAAACCTGAGAAGACCACTCAGCCCCAGATACGCTTCTTTGAGGTTTCTGCTAATACAACTTATATACAGTTTAAAAGGGTGAATTAAGTCACAAAGCTAGAAATCCTCCACTATTATAATAGTCCATGGTCACATTTCTGTATTTTAGAAATATTAGTTCTAGTATAAACATCCTCTCTTAGAAACTTAACCTAATCTAATAGATTTTACACAAAAGCAAATAAGAATGTAGAATTTTTAAGAAAGGATAGTCTACATACAAGAATAGTTTAAGATGACTAGAGTATGTCACATTTAAGTGCTGTATTTCTAAAGTGTTGGCAAGCAACTAGTTGTTAAGGCCTATGAGTCTATACATTTACAAACTGAAATGTGCAAGGCATTAATCTTCAAAAAGTAGTAACTGCAAAAGTGCAGCAAAATTTTAGTTTTAGTATAAAATAGCCTAAGAGCCATCCCAGTCTAAAGGATGATTATGTTCCCTCTGAAAAACACACTTATAAACACATACTCTCTCATTTCTCTTCTCTCATATATGAATATATACATGTATACATATGTACTTGGCCAATAAATCAGAATCATTTAGAAATGTTCTAGTCCCCCAGCTAAATATATTGGAGTATATATCTAAACCTCTCAAAAACTTCCTGATGACCATTACACTCAAAGATTACCATTTGAAGATTCATCAAGTTTGTAACCCTTATGAATTTCTTCATTAAAGGTCTCATTTTAAATTACTGGGACTAGGTAGCTCAGCGGTAGAGTGCTTGCCTACTATGTGTAAGGCCCTGAGTGCCATCCCCAGCACCACAAAACAAAGTATGAACAATATTTTGAGTGTCCTGATTTCTGTAGAAAGTTTAAAGCCAATGTCCCGTCACACAAGCCTCTCTGGATTTCCATCTCATTGTGGTAGTAGCACCCTAGAAATGGCTCCTCTCTGCCAAGTGTTATGCTTGTTTCAGAAAAGCAGCTTGAGGAACCAAACCGCCTCAGAGCCAGCTCTTGGGTGACACCTGTACTACCACAACAATTTACCTCTTGGACGTGTTTGTGTTTACAGGTCAGAGCACATCTATAACAGTAACACGTTCCACCAACCAAACTCCTTCTCTTGTTTAATACCACACCACCTACAAGGAGTCTAGATTCTCAGATTAAAACTTCACCTTCAGGAAGCAGAGGTCTGAGGGCACCTCATTTCAGGTAATACCAGCACTGACAAGAAAAACAGAACATTTGTTGATTCCAGAACAAGAAGAAGCCTAAGAACAACAACAACAACAACAACAAAAAGATGACTAAAAGATATTTCCCATAGCACTCATTTTTCTGGTCAGACTATTAGTTACAGTGACCTCTATTTCATTTACTGCTGCGGACTGACACTTCACTGTTCAATTCCACTTCAGAAATAACATCTGTCAGACCTGTGGATACCTACCTGCATCATAAAGTCTCTGATGTTCTTGCTCATTTGGTGCTTCTCTCAGGATTATGCTCTGAGACAGGCATTCATCCCACACTCGCTCCCACACCTAAGAATGGCACTACCTCAGCATGATTCTAGATTTCTGGTATGGGTAAATAAAATGTATAGTAAATGAAGAGATAAAAAGCAGACTAACCAAAAAAGAAAAAAAAAAAAAAAAAAAAGCATTCCTTTGGATGCTGAAATGTCTCCCCCCAAAATTAAAACTTATAGCAAAAAAATGGAATTTGTACATTTTAGCATAAAACAATATAAAATAATTTTGAATTGCTTGGTAAAATATAAGGCTAAAGAAGTCTATAAGCATGAGGGCTAGGGAGATGGCTCAGTAGAATAAGCGCTTCCCTGGCAAGCACAAGGGCCTGAGTTCAATCCTCGGTTTCACAAATCTATAAGCAGACTAGTAAAATTAAAAAGTCATACCTAGTACAAAGATGACAGAGACAATGGGTAGTTTAAAATAATATTCATGATAGCAAGACCCTGTCTCAAAAAAATGTGCATGAAGATCTGGTAAACATTTGCTACTGGGTTATTTGGCAACATATGAAAATAATTAATATAAATTAATGTAAATTTCAAAAACTGATGACAAGGTCTTCTGGAATTTTTCCCCTATCACTCACACATACCACACACTAGATTCAACTGAGAAACAGTATTCTGAGTCTGTGACCCTAACAGAGTATGTGCTCCAGGTACACCAGCCCACCATCCTGACTTCATACACTTCATCTCTATGTGCACATTTTTTATTTTTCATGTTACTTTAATAAAGCACTAGGGGCTGGCCAGGGATGTAGCTCAGGGTCACAGTGCCTGGCTGGCAAGCTCAAGGCCCCAAGTTTGGTTCCCAGTACCAAAAAAGAAGAGTAAAGCACTATGGTTGAATTGTTTTTTAGGCGGGTTTATTTTTTGTTTTTGGTGCATGTTGCAAAAGACTAGGGGTACTTTTCTGATACACACTATGCATTTAGAGGTGCTCAACTCACCAGAAACACAAAACTGCTTTTTGAGAACTTGAGATTCATCATATGCATTCTGACATCAAGGTGCAACAATGCTGTTAAGACAAGGTACCCCACAATGCTGGTGCACACAGAGCCCCTGTGCTGCTACAATAGCCTTGGTCACAGCTCGAGGCCTCCACACCTCTGCTTTATGTACCAGACAGCCAGTCCTCATTTTATTTTAATCTCTAATTTAGTATGTAAATCTTCAAAGAATTGTCCAGTTAAAATCCATGAATTTACTTTTCCCATCAAAAGGAAAAAAATTATTCCTACCCATAAACTGTTCAAATGCAGGAAAGAGGTAAACCTACATGTTGGGAGCTGGGCGTGGTGGCACATGCCTGTAATCCCAGCACTCAGGAGGCTGAGGCAGGAGGATTGTTGAGTTCGGGACCAACCTGAGCTACAAAGTGAGCTTAAGGCCAGCTTGAACTGCATAGTGAGACCCTGTCTCAAAAAGACAAAAAAAAAAAAAAGATTATTGGGAACATCTAAGTTCTTTAATTACATAGTTGTTTTGTTTTTTTTTAAATCAATGGAAATCCCTATCTTTGTTCAATCACAAAATATGCCTTTTAGAACATTATAAAGTAGTATGAAACCTTTTTTTAAAATATTTAAGTCATGTGTGAGATTTTAATTTTCAAAAATCAGCAAATGAATGAGAAAAGTACATTTTCATGTGAAAAGCTACCCTAGGGTGGAATATGCAGTGGTTCACTAACACTGGCTCTGAGCACATCTCCTCTCATCTCCATGACAGAGGACTGAAATCGCCAGAGGATGTGACTGATATGCACAGCTGCCCCCTACCTCAAGATCCTGGTTGTTAAACATTTTCCAGTACATGACTGAATGAGCAGCAGACCAAACATAAGAAAAGCTAAGATCTCACAGAAGATATCTCAGAACACCACACAACCTGCTCTTCTCCTTCCCCTCAGGCTGCTGTTACTCAACAACCCCCACCCTGACAAGTGACTGGTGACAGATGTCAGCTACAGGTACCAAATGTAAGTCTTTCTGGTAAATACAGATCATAAGTAACATGCCACCTTTTGAAGCTAACAAGAAGTCTATAGATGTTCAAAAGAATATGAAGTTGAAGTTTCCAGGAAGGAGGTAGTCTACAAATAGAACTGTCTGCCTCACATACTGGTTAAGGTTGTAAACTTTGACTTAAAAAAAGGGGACACACACACACACACACACACACACACACACACACACAAATTAGCTCATCTCAAAGAGAAAGCTGATCATCTACCTCCTAAGGCCTCACACCTCTCAGAGGCTTTGGCTCCAGGCTTACAGAAAAAGGACTCTAAAACAGCTTCCTAGGAAGTTGCTCTGACTTTTAACAGTGCGCTTGGCTTCAAAGCACTTCTGTACTGAGACAGTAAACCATCAAATATATCATCAGTAAAATCAATGGCTTTCCTCCTTTAATTCAAAGAGATAAAAAATATTTTTGTGCTTTTCAAAATTTAAAACATCTAAGTCAGCCATCAAATATTTATTTACTATATAAAATGTTAACCTAATAAAACTACTACAAAGTGCTGTTGCTAAGGGGCCTAATTTCAAACAGGCATGCAAACTAATTCAACAGGGGAAAAAAATAGTTCAATGTGTCTGTTCCCATCACTGCTGAACACTACCTCTCAACACTACTATTGCACATCTTGGGAACAGAACTTGCAGCCAATAACCACAAATGAACCAGTAACAGGTCTCCAATTTCATACTTCAAAAGGCAGCTCACTGAATATTCCCTCTCCACCTCAAACGATTTAGCTTAAATGCCTTAGCTAAAATTTCTCTACACTGTCTATAAGTACATTTAAAGCAAACACTGTATCTAGAAGACACTGATTTATATCAGTGCAATTTCAAGCCCTCAAACCCTTGCCCCCCTCATTCCACTCAGCTCATGTGACCAGTCAGTGTTAGAGGAGGAGTTCAACACACCTACCCAGTGATCAGAAGAATCTCAGAGAGGCTAACAAGACTTTCTGCCTCCAAAGCTGTGAGCTATATAAACTACATAACTTACATAAAAGCTAGCTAGTGGCATGGTGGTAATGGCAGCATATAATTTAGATCACAACTTAAGAGCCAAAGTTTTTAAGAGTCCAATGTGCTACTGGCACCAATTCAGTTTGGTGGACCAAAAGATCTGTCCGCACCTGGCACTGACTACTATATGGTAACATTTTATAAATTAGAGCCAGGGGCTGGGGATATAGCTCAGCGATATAGCGCCTGCCTGACAAGCACAAGGTCCTGAGTTTGATTCCTAGTACAAAAACAAAAAGAGCCAGGCATGGTGGTATATGCCTGTAATCCTAGCATTCAGGAGACTGAGGCAGGAGATTGGCATAAGTTGGAGGCTAGCCGAGGCTACATGAGTTCAAGGCCAGCCTGAACTGCATAGTGAGACCTTATCTCAAAACAACAAACAAGAACAAATTTATAAATTTGGTAATACAGAGATAAAGACCTAAATTTTCCAATGTTAATTAAAACAGTTTAATTTCTATGTATGAGTATTGCCAAATGAACTGATCCACCTTAACAATAAAAAGAAATGACTGGGGCCAGTAGAATAGCTTAGCAGACAAAGCACCTGCTTAGGCAAGCACAGAGACCAGGGTTTGATCTCTGGCACCACATGCCGCACTGACCCTGCCCTGGGCACACTGAACCCTGTGACTGAGTCGGAGCATGGCACACCCATAATCGCAGCACTGGGTAGGCTGAAAACAGGAGGATCACTGTGAGTCCAATCTGTGTAGTGAGACCCTGTACCAAGTACAATAAGAAACGAAGGAAGGAAGGAAGGAAGGAAGGAAGGAAGGAAGGAAGGAAGGAAGGAAGGAAGGAAGGAAGGAAGGAAGGAAGGAAGGAAGGAAGGAAAGAAGGCAGGCAGGAAGGCAGGCAGGCAGAAAGAACAAACACATTGCTATTTCATTGTTGACTGAAGGTTTCACTTTCTCAATGGCATTTAATATTGTCACAACACCTCAAAGCTTTAGGTTTAGAAGGAAAGGTGATGAATCTACAGAAGAAAATGGGGTAAAATGAGCAGGGACAAGACATAGTCCCTCCCCCAGCATCTTCTAACTGGGACAGGCCCTTTGTGTTGTCTTAAGATATTCATTTGAACTTGTTGATCCTGCTAAAAGTCATCACTGACCATACTATGCTCTGTAGATACACAAACATACCACCCAGCAGCATTTCTATACTAGACATGAGGTCCTATAACCTCACAGGATGGTCTTAAAACCATCTTAAATCTTATGTTAAAACACTTAATTCCATGTGCTCAACAGGTAAGATGCAACCATGTACGTGGCCACACACTACAGTTCATAGCAAAACAGTCCGCACAATGGTACTGTTCCAATCTTATTTTGTATGAATAGGAATGGATTATTTTTCTCCCACTATTGATAAACAGCTCACATTTGCTTATTCAACAGAGCACACTCAGTCCTAAAGACATAGCCAATTTCATCTAACTAGTATTTCTTAGAATAATAAACTAAGCACAGTTTTCTTACTAGCCAAAAAGTCCTGATAGGCAGGAGGAGTAACTTCATCCTTAATCACTCTTGCAAAGCACAGCTGCTAAATCCCACCAAATTTACTTTAGCACTCAGCTCAACATAAAAAAGACAAGGATATTGGAGGTGGACTCCAATTAAGGCATTTCACACAGTCTAATTTGAAATCTATTCAAAAAGAATCCTGAAAAAGGTGTTTCAGTGGGAAATGGCAAAGATAATAAAGTCAACCTCTCATTCCAAGGCCATCAGGTTGTATGTCTCCACTTCTGTGTTCCTTGTGTCTCTCATACCACAAGTGCATAGATTATGTCTTCTGTAGGTCCGGGGAAAATGGGCCAGGAGTGGAAGGTCCATCCAGGCCAGACAGGGTGAACGGCCCATGACTATTCAGTACAGAAGGAAACTGAGTAAGAAAGGAAAATACATTATTATCCTGTTACTTAATTCCAACTTTTACTTTCTGTCCCACTACATTCCCTGAGGCAAAATATGTCTGTAGTGACTAACAAAAAAATGTTGTTTGCCCTAACATACTAAATATTAACTTTCCAACCTACCTTAATGGAATAGGAACAAAGAAGAATCCTTTACCTTCCATCATATCTGGTATGTAGGCTTAGTTAACTTCAGTGAAGATTGCAGAAATCTAGTGAATGGCAACATGCACTAGAGTAGTATTCAACTACAAAGCAAAACATGACCCTCAAAAACAACTTCACAAAGGCCAAGTAGAGGGTGCTCATCCAAGGAAAGGCTTCCATATTATGTACTCTGAGACTCCTTGCACAAGGAAATTACAGGCTGAAGCTATAGTAGCATTATGACTCTGCCTAAGGTCTCAGATCACACCATCACTCAAGTATCTGTTGGGGAGAAGCTAAGAAAATACAAAAATGAAAAATATATTAATGAACTATAGAAAATTATCAATTCTTCCCATTCAATGATTTAGGCATTCTGTCTGTTTTGGTCTTCTTATTATTTTCCTTTATGGTACCAGGGATTGAACTCTGAGCGCTGCACTACTGAGCTACAACTGCGGCCCAATATCGGCAATTTCGACAAGAAATAAGAAAGAGGGCCAGGGAGATAGCTCACGGGCATAAGTACCTGCCTGGCAAGGGCAAGGTCCTGAGTTCAATCTCTGGTACCAAAAAAGAAACAAAAATCAAAAAACCAAACAAACAAAAAAGGACATGTGGAAGAACAGTATCTCAGTAGACCACATTCCTACCAAACAAAGTCCCTAGTCAATTCCTGGCACCATTATTAAAAAGAAAAAGAAAAAAGAAAGGAAGGAAGGAAGGAGGGAGGAAGAATAATACATATATAATCCCTCCCACCCCACCCTGGGAGTTCTGGCATTCAACCCAAGGCCTTCACACTGAGCTATATCCCTAGTCCCTTTTCTAATTTTTCTTTCTTCTCTGTCTTTTTGAGACAGGGTTTCGTTATGCAGTTCAGGCTGACCTTCAGCCCACTTTGTAGTCCAGGCTGGTCTTGAATTCACAACCATCCTCCTGACTCAGCCTCCCAAGTGCTGGGATTATAGGCATGTGCCACCATGCCTGGCTTCCTTTTCTAATTTTTCTAGGCAGGATCTTGCTAAATCACTAAATTCCCCAGACTGGGCTCAAATTTGTAATCTAGCTGCTGGGATTACAGGTATGTACGTACCACTATGTCTGGCTACTACATTGTACTTTTTTATTTTATTTTGGCAGGGGAGACAGGTTAACACTATGTAGTTGAAGCTAGTCTTGAATACACTAGGTAGCTGAGCTGGCCTCAAACTCAAAGCAATGCTCCTACCTCAGTCTCCCAAGTGCTAGGATTACAGCCTTTTGTTATTTTGGAGTATATAAAAGGCTCGCTGTTTATGCCACATTATGCCTGTCAGCTTTATATACTTTGTGCTTCTTGTCTTGTGTACCTTGCCTACTAGCTGTATCATTTTCCTCCATATACATATGCCAGGTATGCAGCAGGCTAGACCACAGAGGTTTGCATAAGCACCCTATGCTGGCCACATAATTACCAAATCACGTAGCAATGAATACCTTAGTATGTGTCCTCATCACTAAGCAACACATGGCCATCTGCAGGTATGTATCTAGCTATGTATGCAGAAATGGTCACTTACAATGGCTCAACTTACAGTGTAAAAGTCCTATGCATCCAGTAGATACCATGCTTTGAATGTTCCTATTTTTTCAGGCTAACAATATGCATAGGACATTCTTGCCATGCTGGGCAGCAACAGAGAGCAGCAACTTCTAGTCCATTGCTGCATCACAAGGAAAGCAACCAAAACTACACTATCACGTAGGTTGCCCAGCAAGGATGTCCATAAGTTAAGTGTATTGAATTCATGTCAACAATAGTTTCAACTTATGAAAGTTCACCAGGGCTAATACATAACCCTGTTGCTGAGGAGCAGTACATATACTTTGTTTTGTTTTTGAGATGGGGACTGATTACATTGCCCAAGCTAGCCCCAAACTACTAGGCTCAAGTGATTTTCCCTCCTCAGCCTCCCAAGTAGCCAGCACACATGTATTTTATATATGTTTATATGTAATATATTACATATTTACATATTATACATAATGTATTTATGTATATTATATATGATTTTTTAAAAAATAGAGCCCTTCCAGTGTTTAAGGATAACAAATGTGGGTAAGCTCAAAAATCTAGCTAGTACTGAACAATTCTTAGTCATATGTAGGAGTAAACTATGAAAAGGAAACTTTGCTATATATACTTATCCAAGCTCTCTGCTGGCAAGAAAATTAACATTTAGAAAATAAAATCCAAAGCATATTTATTAAATCTAGTTTGATTAAACTAAAGATCAGGACACTGACCATTTGCCTGATTCTTCCTTTAGCCTTCCCCAATCACAAGAGAAACTCTGATGAAATTACCTGGGTTGGGCTGGGCGTATAGCTCAGTTACACAGCACCTGCCTGGCAAGTGTGAGGTCCTGAGTTCAATTCACATGTCAAAGTAAAGAGAAAAGAAAACAAGAAATTACCTGGAAGAGTGTATTAGCACCTTGCAGTCGGGCTGGACTCAGGGGAGCGACAGGGCTAAGTGTGCTCCAAAAGTGGATGCTGGAGAGCAAGGGGCTTGGAGTCAGCAGGATGGGGGTCTGCAACACGTAAGAACAGCCACTCGTCAACAGGCTTCCGCTCCACCCTTGCAGCACACACACAGGCAGGTTGCATATGCATCTGGATCCAAACTGAGCCCAAGTATCATGCTATTCTCTACTCTGAGTATCTCTAATTCTAGAATATTATCATGATGAAAAGCTTAGACATCATTTTACAACCCTAGAAAGATAAAGGCCAAAATAACTACTTTTTAATCCAATTTTTTAACTTTTATTTACTTATTTTTTTGTTGTGGTTGCTGTTGTTTTTTTTGCGGAACCAGGAATTGAACTCAGACCCTTGTGCTTGCCAGGGAAGTGCTTATTCTACTAAGCCATCTCCCTGGCCCCACTTATTTTTTGGAGGGTCTTTTCTTTTGAGATAGAATTTCATTATGCAATTCAGACTGGCCTTGAATTCACTTTGCAGCCCAGTTTGGCCTCAAACTTGCATGATTCTCCTGCTCAGCCCCCTCTGAATTCTGGGTGTGTGTACCATACCTAGCCAACCAACTTTTATAGGGTCCTCCCAAAACAGAAAAACCAACCTGAATTTCAGGTGCAGAGGAATAAAAGGAAGCTGAGTCAACACCAAGTTCTATCTCTAATAATAAAACAGGCTAGGAGTGATCTTTTTAAATGTTGTACAAGATGAGCAAGTTAATAAATATCTACTGTAACTAACTGAACCTGTTATTCAACATCACATTAGTCCTTCATTTTAAGGTTCTCAGGAACTACTGTTTTCTAAAATCACTGGGGGAGGTTGGGGAGAACTTTCTTTAGGAAGAAGTAAAAAACTCAAAATAGTTATTTACTTGTAGAACAATGCACCTTTTAAAGACAATACTCCAAACTTTTTATTTTGGCAATCCTAACTGAGGTGAAGTTACTTTCACAGTTACATTTAACCTAAGACAAACCTATATAACAAAAAACAAACATATAGGTGTCAATTCTAGATCTGCTTTAAAAGGTGAATGAATGCAAACAGAGGATTAAAAAGCAGCCCCACTACCTGTGAAAACAGCGCTGGTGTAAGAGAAGCTGTAGGAAGAGATGGGCTCAATATTCCCAGAGGGCTTGGGTCACTGCCTGTGATCACAAGTGTAGGTGCCAATTCTAACCCTTTGGGTTTCTTGGATCTTGATGAATTATTTGCTTTGTCCTTTTCTGGCAAAGGTGAACCTTCATTTTTAGGCTCCAGACACAAGTTCTCTGGAAGCTCCACAGGCTGAGAAGCCACTGTATCAACCTGTGTGTCAACATCTGGACTGGAACTCAGAGGTGGAGAGGGTGTCCGGGGAGGCTCCTTCAAGGATGGGGGCATGGAGGGAATGGGAGGTGTGGGGGTAAAGCTGGCAGCTATGCTGGACACAGAAGCTGGGACTTCCAGGGAAGGCAGTTTGGGAGAAACCAAGGTCTCTAATGCTTGGATAGTTTCTTCAGAAGATAAAACAGTTGGGTCAGTTGAAATGGTGGCAGCAATAGGTTCAATGGGTGGCTTTTTAGAAGGTGTTGTTACAAATTTGATGACAGATAGTGTTGATTCCTGAGATTTTTTCTCCGCTAGTTTCTCAGCAGGATTCTCCATCTTTATTGACTTGAAAAGCCTTTTATTGGAGGTGTTCAAAGAGTTGAGAGTAAATGAGGAATACAAGCCAGAGTGTATGTAGTCATTGCGGCTGGAGGTCTTGGTACCAGGCTGAGGTTTCTCCTTCGCCCCATTCTCCACATCTTTGGAAGTGCTGCTAACTTCACTATAGTTCAAAGTTTCACCATCGCCCTCAATCTTGCCCACTGTCATTGGATCCATTTTCAAAATCTTTGGGTAAGAGACAAACTTGTATACAAACTTCTGACCATTCACTTTTTTGATGATATTCTATGGGTAAAGAAAGTAAGTATTTATATACTTTTCTGTAAACTTACATCCTACATCACAGGGGTTTCTATTTGAAAAGAATAGCTTACTTAAAAATTTCAAAGTCACCTCCATTCATCGAGCTAAATACGCTCCCTATTGTGGAAAAGCCAACACAACAACATTCAAATTAGCAGCTGAATTAATATGTGACACAAAAACTGGTGGCATAGGATGGAGATAGAGCTCTGTGTTAAAGCGCTTCTATAGCATTCTCAGTTCCCTTCATCCCATCCCCAGAACTACATTTAAAAATAAAAAAAGCTTAAAGTTTTAATTGCTAGACTGCCAACTAAGTATCTGTATTAAGTCAGAACTTACTGAACTGCAATCTTAAGTAATTCCAAAGATACAAGCCATAAGTATCTTGAGTAAGCAAAAGGGAAGTAGGATATGACAACTGCAAGGTTCCTACTTTCTTTAGAACTTCTGAGCTGAGATGATAGTCTCGTCCTCTCTCTTGCCCTCTTTGTGGCACAGGCCTGTATTCCCATCATTCAGGAGGCTAAGGGGGCCAAAGAGATAGCTCAGTGGAATAAGCACTTCCCTGGGAAGCACAAGGGTCTGAGTTCAATCCCCTCAAAAAAAAAGGAGGCTAAGGGAGGAGGATGGTTGTCCCAGGTCGACCTGGGCTACAGTGAGTTCAAGGCCAGCCTACACTACACAAGCCTATACTACACAAGCCTTGTCTCAAAAACAAACACAAAAAGAGAACATAAAGAATTGTGCAGGGAGGGGGAGAGGAAGAGAGAACGGGATGAAAAAAAGATGCTAAAAAGTATACATATCAACTCCCCATGAGGAATGTAACCATTATGTGCTACAATGTACCAATAATTTTTTTTTTAAACAACAAAGAAATGCAACTTTAACAATTCTAATTCTAGTAAGTTATCCTTTAAGGTATTAATTTGTGTTTCCTGGGGTAAATTACAATTAAAACTTAAGTTATAAAAGTAAGTATATATGACTTTCTTTTTGCAGTACTGAAGATTAAATGGGGGTACAGGGTGGGGGAAGGGAGACTGAACCCAAGAGCTCCGTATAGAGCTATATCCCCAGGCTTTAATTTTTGTAGACAGGGTCTTGCTAAGTCACCAAGGCCAGGTTCTAATTTGCAACTCTTTTACCGACCTTTCAGAATAACGTATAGGGCAGTTTTCAAAGTAAACTGTCGTGCATGATGGGTGCATGATGGTAAATACCCGTAATTCCAACACTCAAGAGGCTGAGGCAGAAGAATCACTTAAGTTCAAGGCTGGCCTAGGCTACATAGTGAACTCAAGGTCATCCTGAACTACATAGTGAGACCCTGTTTCAAAAGAAATAAAATACCCAAACAAAACAGCAAAGTAAATTATGGCATACATGACATTATCCTTAAGAATCTCATGACTGGGCCAGGGAGATAGCTCAGCAGACTAAGTGCCTGCCTAGGAAAATGCAGGAACTGGGTTTCAATCCCCAGTACCACATGTAGCGGCGGCCCCACTCCTGGGTGTGCTGAGCTGGCCATCGAGACGGTGCATGATGGCACACCCTGTAATCCCAGCACTGGGGAGGCTGAAAGCAGGGGGATCACTACAAGTCTGATCTGTGTAGTGAGACTCTGTACCAAATACATTAAAAAAAAAAAAAAAAAAAAAAAAAGAATCTCATGATTGCTTTTTTAACACAAACTCTGTGCTTTTTCTTATAAAGATAACTGCAGTGAGAATTAAAATGTATGATGAGAGGAGGTTACTAAGTAAGAGCTTGCCGAAATGCAGCTGGAACATTTACATCTTATGTCCTAATTACTAATTACTGAAGATATAAAATAAACTGTATTAAAATAAAACAAGACAGTAGAACCTATAGCTGCAATAGAAAAATAAGGAATAGTGCTCATCTTGAGGTTCTCTGTGTAGCACTGAAATCAGGATGTGTGTTACCTTTACATAATAGTATCTGAGGGCTCGGCTGAGTTTGTCATAATTCATGTTGGGCTTGTTCTTGCGAATTCCCCAAAGACGAGCCACCTCTTCTGCCTGCAGAAGCTTGAATTCCCCATTGTTAGAGGTCCAGCAAATCATGTGCTCATTCTGAGGCTCCTGCAGGAGCTGAAGGAGGAACTGCCACAGGGTGATGGCACTGTCCATAGCAATGGGCTAGAAAAACATAATATTTGTCATTAACACTGGGTCAGGCACTGTTTTAAATGCTCTAAGTGTACTGATTCATTTCTTAACCACAACGTTCCTATCTTGTAAGATACTGCAACAAAGAACTTGCAAGAAAGATAAAAGCCAGTTTCATAAACTACAGTGACACACTGAAAGTATCAACCTAGAGTATCAGGTAATACATTTTGCCTTAAGATCTCACTGTCATATCCTCCAGAGGACCACCATTTCAGTTTATATCATTTAAGTCAGCCCAGTTTACTTTCTGCTGTGTGTCTCACGGTGGGCCTAGAGGCTGAAGTGTAGGGAATAATCAAACCTACTTTGGTTCCAATTGGTATTTCTCCTCCAAATGGTGTACATTATCATAAGTGTAATTTACATACAAATTGGCAACTCTGAGAACACAACAGAATGTTTTCTAATTTAATTTACAAGTTGTTAACATTGTCTATTGTGATTCTATCTGCATTAGAGTCTCCTTTTATTTGATTATCAACTCTTATTTCATTATCAACACATGAACAAAAATCTTTCAATATCTTATGTTCCCAGGTTTCTCCTTTCAGGGTAGTGTTTCTGAACTTCAGCATTATTGATTTGGAGGACAAATAATTATTTGTTTTGGGTGTTGTCCTATGCACTGTAATTTTTTCAACACTATATGTTGTTTCTACCCTCTGAAGGCCAGGAACATCCCCTGCCTAAATGAGACAAAACTAGCTCCAGTCTCCACCAGGTACCTGGGTTGATAATCCGTTGTTCTGGCAATGAAGCGTCAAGGAAATGCTCTCACAAGGATATTTTCCTCACAGACCTCCAAAATATTTGGTCTACTAGACAGAATTTTTTTTTTTTTTTAAAGAAAGAATTCTTTAAGGGCAGAAATTCTGGCCAAATATATAGCTCATCCTAAGAAATATACTTTGAACAGCTTCATACATAAAAACAACAAAACCCTTCCCTCCTCTGAGAATGAGGCCTCAGTGGATCAGAACAGAGTTTGAGAGCTGAATGGCTCAGGCCTATAAGCACTTGGAAGGCTGGGGAAGGAGGATCACTGTGAGGATGAGGCTAGCACACAGCAGGACCTTGCCTCAAAAACAACAAGAAACGTAACAGAACAGACTCTGAATAAAACCAGATTAAATCAACCCTATTAAAACACCACAGACTAGGGTGGGTATAGCTTGTCTAGTGTACTCTAGGCCCTGGGTAGGATGAGGGAGATGGCTATAAGAGCAGGTAACTTGTGATGCAAACAACACATCAAGTGAGAAGACAATTCCCAAAATGGGAGAAAATACTTTCAAGTTGCATTTCAAAAGGAACTGTATCTAAAATATAAAAGGAACTCTTACAATTTGAAAAAACAATTTTTAACTAGATAAAAGAATTAAAAAGACATTTCTCCAAAGATATGTAAATACCCAGAAGCACATAAAAAGAAAAAAGATGCTTAACCACTTTAGTCCTTAGTGAAATGAAAATCTAAACCACCCAAGAACCCATCTAGGGCTGGTGAGATAGCTCACCGGTCTAACGTGCCTGCTTGCTTAGGTGGGCGCAGGGAATGAGGATAGATCCCCGGCACCACATGCCATGCCAGGCCTGCCCCCGAGGGCAAGCAGAGCTGGCCATAAAAAAGAAAAAAAAGCCTATACCTTCTAGATGGTAATAATAACAAGAAAGACAGCAACAAGTGCTGGCAAAGATGTACAGAAACTGAAGCCCTCACAGACTGCTGATGGAAAAATAAAATGGCAAAGCCACATCAGATAGCTTACCACATGAACTAGCAATTTCACTCTTAGGTATATATCCAGGAGAAATGAAAATGAATTTCCATACAAAGACTTATATGGGAATGTTCATAGCAGAATTACTCACTGTATCTAACAAATGCAAACAACTCAAATTTCTGTAAGTTAATGTGGTGGCACTCAAAAAAAAGATATCATTCAGTTATAAAAAGGAATTAAATACTGATATAACATGGATGAACATGGAGCAGTTTATCCAAGAAGCCAGTCACTGTCTGGGAGGTGCCCTTGGTAGAGTGCTTGCTTAGCAGCATGCACAAGGGCCCGAGTTCAATACCCAGTATCACAAAAGAAAAAAAAAGCCAACCACAAATGACCACAATTCTATTTATATGAAATGTCCAGAATAGGCTAATCTATAGACAAAGTACCTAAGTGTTGCTTAGGGCTAAGGAATAGGGAGTGGAGGAGTGGGGAGAGGACCCAGGAATGACTATTAATGAGTATGAGGTTTCTTTTTGGGTAGTTGAAAATATTTTAAATTTGATTGTGTGGTGGTAGTTGTACAACTTTCTATTAAAAATCACTAAACTGGATATGCTACATGTGAATTCCATGGTGTCTGAGTTACAACTCAATAAAGATGTTTAGAGTCCACAGAGATGACTCAGTAGAGTAAGTGCTTCCCTGTCAAGCACAAGGGCCTGAGTTGAATCCCTGGTTCTATAAAAAATAAAAAATACTACTACTACTACTACTAATAATAATAATAACAATAATAATAAAGATGTTTAAAACAAAACTAACACAACAAACAGTACAAATGTTAGGCCTGAATATAACTCACAAAAGATGAGATCCTTAAGGGTCGACTATCTTTTTCTTAAAAAAAAAAGCCAGAGATAAGGGGCTGTAGTGGAAAAGATCTGTCTGCAAAAAAAAAAAAAAAAAAAAACATGGGTGAACTCCTTGGGGGCTGGGGAGATGGCTCAGTGGAATAAGCACTTCCCTGGCAAGCATAAGGCCCTGAGTTCAATCCCCAGTTCCGCAAAAAAAAAAAAAAAAAATGGGTGGAAAAGATCTGTTTTTCTAACTTTTCTGAGGTATAGAAGTGTCTTCCAGTAATCTTCAGTTATCACTTTGCAATAGATCATAGAGATGATGTCATCTAAAAGTAAAGATGGGAAAAATAATAAAGACTGGAAAAGGGATGTGCATTCCACAGTTTGAGTTCTCAGAGAAGATGAGGCCATGAAGCCAAGTCTCCTTCATCAGTCCTACGCTGATCTACTTCCCCCAGGGAACTCTTTCCTAAAAGGTCAAAAACACACCAGTTGATTTTAAAGCATTACTTTTGATGCTAAATGATAATACACAAATGAAGAGCTACTTAATGCTAAATAACTATGCCTACTAAAAAAATCAATATTACATAGTCTCACTTAATGGAGTTAAAATAGTGTTTATCATATGATATCTTTAAATGTGGGAGGATAGTCTCCTGTTATTTTTCTGAGTTTACCATATGGACCTTTTTCTCTGATGACGTCTACTCATGGCAATTATTTTTTTATTATGTAGTTTTCCCATTTGAGGAATTATTTGTTAATCAAAGCCTGTTAAAACACAGGACTGGTAAACACAGCCTTAGCCAAGGAGCTCAATCTCCACATTTCCAACAGTCAAGAATGTTTATGACATAGCGCCAGGAATGTATTGTCGGGGACCACAAATCACAAAGGCTAATTTTGCATACTTCCCTAAGGGATAAACAGAGGCTTGGAGTTATTAGTATCACCCTTTTGAGATTTCCCATTGTCTCTCTAGGGCCATCCTCTCACAATAAGGTTAAGACTACTAAGAATAAAGACACTCCAGGGCCAAATCCTTCTTGGCATAAGACTATCTCCACCCCATGAGTCATCTAATAACCCCCTCCTCAATCAATAAATGCCAAATTTCTGGCTGTCTCAAGGCCTTTTGTACCACATAAACTGGTCAACCCGAACTGCAGCTGTACTGTGATCTTGTCTTTTGCTCTTTTTCTCTTGCCCGGCTCTGTAACACTTGCAGGGGATCGGAGCCCACTGTTTGGGTCCCTCACACAATGTATGTATATGAAAGATGTTGGAAGGAGAGACAGAGACTTGACAGCAGACTACTACAAATGTGATGATCACAATTCTGTTTTTTGGAAAAAGTCTAAAACCCAAATCCAGGGGCCAGGGAGATGGCTCAATGGAATAAGCGCTTCCCTGGCAAGCACAAGGGCCTAAGTTCAATCCCCTCTTCCACCAAAAAATAAATAAATAAATAAATATAAATAAATAAATATAAATAAATAAAATAAATAAATAAATCCTGGCATCTTAATACTTATCCTGTAGATACATTTGAGTCCTACAGCTTTATAATAGCAAACTGTATAACATAAAGCAGGAAATATTAACATTTCCACAAAGATCACACATGTGCTAATCTGAGCAAAGAAGAGGTGGTCAAAATTATGTGCTCCCTCATTTGTACTGGTGTAGCAGACCACATGCTGATGACCTGACTGCTGTGGAAAATGAAACTGCATCTGGCACAGAACTGTGCACCTAGCAGAGAAGGATGCTGAGAGGAAACGAAAAAGGGCCCTACTGTTTTGACTGAGGTACTGGACATGAACTTCTTTTTAAGAAAAACTAATAAAGAACATAAAATGGGATTCTTCAGTAGCTACTTTCAAAAAATTAGCTCATCATCATCATCAGTGGGTGTGTATGTTGCTGGGGATCAAACACCACACCACATGCTTCACATGCTAAAATGCATTCTACCATAGGGCTACTCCCTTAGCCCCAATTTTGGAGAAATTTTTTTTTTAAATTGGGGTCTCCCTGTGAAGTTCAGGGTTGCATGGCCTCAATCACTCACCAACCCTCCTGCCTCAGTCTCTCCTGAGTGCTGGAATTAGAAGTGCGCACCACCATACCCAGCTTCCAATTTTTTTAAAAGAGTAATCTAGGCTGGCCTTGAACTCAGTTATCCTCCTGCCTCAGCCTCCCAAGTGGTGGGACTACAGGCATACACCTCCACTCCTAGCCCTAATTCAATTTTTATATTAGGTTTTCTGCACATAAGAAATATGCAGTTAAATTGAAACTCTTCAATTTAGTAGTAATTGTGAACTCAATGATTTCCTCAACCATAAAAGAGAACTAAAGTGAAAAAAATTTCTGGGGATAATTATTAAAACGTGCAAATGTGAAACAATTAATAAGACTTTTTATTCTTGTTACATACAAGCCAACATGTATATTGCATCAGAAAATTCTTGATTGTGCCTCTCACAAAATCCCAAGTTTACTACATTTTATAAGTTTTCTAGAAACAATGGAGGAAAATACATAACTGACCTAAAAGAAAGAATCTGATTTTTGATGCGTTAAATTCTGAAAACTTAACTGGTTTTATTTTAACACTTCAAAGAAAGATCAATTCCTGAGCTAAACTGAAACGGAGGGCTGGAGTAGTGGCTCAGTGACAGAACTCTGGCTTCAGATTTCCCAAGCCCTAACATTCAAAGCCCAAGGCCTCCAACCCTACTCCACCCCCAAAAGAAGGAGGGAGCAATGTTGAATAACGTGTGAGAGAAAGGAAGGAGCTATTAAACGAATCTCTTCCATGCTAAACATGTTTATAATACATAGTCCAGTTGCTGTGGTGACCCATGGCCCAACTTTTTCAGACAGTAACTAAGACCTAAAAAGTAAAGTCTCCAAATTCTTCAACATGCTGTTTAAATAAAAACGAATTATAAAATGTATCAAGACTAGTTTACCATCAAATAATAAGTATAACTAACTGTCCTACGATATAAAGAAAATATTAAATGTGTATGCTTCTTTTTCCTGTCTCTTATTTTTGTTGATGCTGGGATTAAACCCAGGGCTTTACAAAAGCACTCCACAAAACTACAAGCCAACCCAAAAGTACGTTGTAACTTACAACAAAACCTGAGACTATTTCCCAAAGAGTGTGAAGGACTCGGTTTACAAAGTTTCAGTGTTTAAACAAAATCAAAGAGAAAGTTCCTGAGGGAAAAACTGAATCACACATTTTAACATCACCGCCAGCCTTAAATACGGAAGCACCAAGTTTTCCACGCAGGGTAGGATGGAGGTCGGGGGTGGAGATTGGCTGCATCAAGGAAAGGAGTGATAAAGCTCTGGAACCTTTAAACGCCCTACACGTTAAAGAGCAATAGCTGGGGAAAACGCTATGTATCTTCGGAAAGCTTCTGTCAATAATACCCTTCTTTCGTGCCAATGCCAGCTAACATTCCGCCCCCGAAATACTGGAGCTTCCAACTGATCTTCCCAGGTAGGAATGAAGCCGCACCCGGCCTGGCCGCAGCTGTACCATCCAGTGGAAAATAACGGGGGGGTGGGGGGGAGCGGGCTGCTTAAGAGATGTTGAAAAAGAAACAAAACTTGACACCGAACGAACAGCGAGCTTGGCAAGAGGAAGAAACACCGGTGACCTGCGCCCCTGACGAGATCAAAGTCCGGGGTAAGAGGCGCAATTTCGCGGGCCTTTGTAAGCGCTCAATGACTGTACTTTCATTTTCCAACTTCCTGTCACTACACAAAGTCAGAACGGCGTCCCTCTGAACCACCCACGCAACAAAAACCGCCACCACGGCTCTGCCCAGGAACCTCGCAGGACCCCAGGGGAGGAGGCACCCGGAGCACCGCGCCCCCGCCTCCACCTGAGCGCCGCGGGCACGCGCGCCGGGGGCGGGTCCCCGCGACGGCGCGCCCAGACCTCCCCGCGGTCGCGCGCACTTCCTGTTGTGCCTCGACCCTCCAGCCCTCGCGTCCGCCCCCGCGCCCGGACCCAGGGGCGGCGGCGCGGGACCCCACGACGCTCGGCCGGCTGCTCACCCTGGCCACGCGCGGGGCTGTTTTTCCGTCCTGGCCTCCAACGCGACACTCCTGCCCGCCACTAACTCCTCTCACCCTCGGAACTCACGGACGGCGCGGCAGCTGCTGCGACCCCCGCGACGGAGCCCGAGAAGGCGGCGGCAGCTGAGCCGAGCCCGCCGGGCGCCCGCAGCCGCCCGCATCTCCCGCGGCCGCGCGCAGCTCCTTGCGCGCCCGCCTCCCGCCCCCGCACGCGGCGGCACTGGCAGCGGCGCGCAGGTCGTCGGGCCGCTACCCGCCAGGCGCGTGCTCGGGGCGTGTTCGTCGCAGCGGCCGGGCCTGCCTGCCTTTCGCTCGCGGGCGCCGCCACTCTCAAACACCCGCCTCCGGCGGTGGAGAGGCCCCTCCTAGACTCCGTAGTCGCCTGCGTCACTTCCGGGACGGGAAAGGAGGAGTCGTGACTCCGGGGTCTCTGCGAGGCGCAGCGGCTGGGGTCCCGGCTCTGGGGAGCTCAGGGCGCCCCCTGGAGTTTCCCTTACTCTCTCCCCACGCGGTGTACTTGCTTCCTTGTCCAGGAGGTTCCCACCGGATCCCGCAGGACCAAAGCCGGGCTTCGGGGTCTCCAGTCCCCTCCACACTCCTCGGACCGCTGAAAGAGACGTCCACAGCTGTCGAGCCCAGGAGGGACCCTGGTTTGCAGCTGAGCTGACTTTGGGGGGCGCTCTCCTGTCCATCTTCCTAGCTTTGTGAACCGAGACGTGGGGGTCAGGGGTTCGCATCGATGTACCGGATCCTGGGACAACCAAAATTTGATAGCCATGGTAGCTGGCCCGGTTGCTAAGAAATGAAAACGTGGTGAAAGAGAAGCTGGCTGGGTGTTGGAGGTGGAAACCCAGAATCAGGTCCTGGCTGTGCCGCTCACTTTACTGGAGGACCTAAGGCAATTTTATTAACCTGCCAAACACAATTTCAACCATAAAATGGAAGGAGGGAACCCAATCTCGTAGAGTTGTAATGATTAAAGGTGGTAAGATACATAAAGTTTCTAGTTCATAGGTTTCGTTAACATAATTCGTAGGCCGGGAAATATAGCTCAGCGTGCAAGCACTTGCTTGGCAAGCGTGGGGTTCTGAGTTTGATTACCGCATTAATAATAATGCGCAAGAAACTAGGTTTCATCTTGTAGGATGCTACTTAAACAGTTTGGTAGCAGAAGGAATATAGACTTATTAGGCTGGAACTGCTGAGAACTGCCAAAAAATAGATTGTATCTTCTGTTTGCAGGAAACCCAGATAGGTCAGCGTCTGAATTACTATTTGTCACTGGCCTTCAGTGAGTTAGTTGATTGACTTCTCTGAACTTCAGCTCCGGTACAATGAGAATGATAATGTTGAGAGGATTAAATGAAATAAAAAGCAGAGTGCTTCAGTGCATTACCTGGCACATAATAGGGGAAAAAAAAAACCTGGTATTTCTTTTTCTTTTCCCCTCTTTTCCACAACCAAATTCTTGGGTAAAGTTAATTGACCTCATTAAGTGAAATGTGATCCTATCATCCTTTTGTTGGTATCTGTAAGAAAACTTGTGCTTTCCAAATGTCTGTTATTTGGGATAACTATACTAATAGTACAGATAGCTATTCCTATAAAAGCAGCGCTACGGGAAGATACTAGCCTTTCAAAAATAACTTTACCTAAAGATGTCAACATTTTCATTAAATACATGTTTGAAGCTGGGCATGGTGCCACATACCTGTAATCCTGGCTCTCGGGAGGCTAAGTGAGACAGGAGGCTCTCAGAGAGGTCAAGGCCAGCCTGGGCTACATAGTGAGTTCAAAGCTAGAGAAACCCTGTCTCAAAAAATAAAGACAATAATTTTTAAAATACATTTTTTTGGAGGGTTGAGTTGTAACTCAGTGGTACAGCACTTGCCTAACATGCTCAAGGACTGGAGTTCCAACCCCAGAATTATGTACATACATACACATGCTCATGATTTTTATGTTTTAGTACCAGGAATAGAACTCACAAGCTCAAACTTGCCAGGCAGGGGCTGACTTGCTGAGCTATCTCCCTGGCCCCACATTCATGTTCTGAAAGGAATATCCGGTATCTCAAAAGCAGTAGTGGGCCAGGGAGATGATTCAGTGGGATAAGTGCTTCCCTGGTAAGCACAAGGGCCTCAGTTCAATCCCTGGTTCCGCAAAAAAAGGAAAAAAGCAATAGCAATCTTGATTGCCCCCCCCCCATACACACACACATAAAGTTTTCCCTGCAATGACTCTCTAGAAATCAAGAAGAAAAGGGCTGCCAAATAGGTCAGTAGATTAAAGCACCCACAAGCAGGCGTAGGGGCCAGGAGTTCAATCCCCAGGCCCGCTGTGCTAGTGCTGAGCCAGCAATGGAGACTGGGGGTGGTGGTGTGCCTATAATCCCAGCTCTTGGGAGGCTGTAAACAGGCAGATCACTACAAGTCCCATCTAGTAGTGAGTGAGACCCTGAACACTATAGACCCCTAAAATACAAAAAAATTAAGAAAAAATAAGATTAAAGTAGACAGTTTAAGAAACACCCATTGAAAACCTTTGTTTATAGAAAAATATAAAGTTCTCCCCAGAACAGTTAAGGATTGTGGAGATCTGCAAACTTCCCTGCTGCAGCCTAGCTAGTACCAGACATCTGACTCTGCCTCAGGGGCAAGAGCTATGTCATATTCCTTTTACACCGAGCCTACACTATTGTCAATTACAGTGTATTTTTGGAAAAGAGCCTGCTTTAAGAGTTCTTAAATTAGTCATAGCAAGTCTGCTTTTAAATTGACTCCTAGTTTTTCCCCCTAATGCAATACATGTTGACAGCAGAGAAACCAGAAGAGTGGATTTCAAATTAGAGAACTAGGGTGAGGGAGTTGATTAAGGTGCCTGTTTTTTTCCCACTCAGGAGTCTATAAATACGGAATCTCTCCATGGCTCCTCACATAACAGATGGTGCTGTTTTTGCAAACCCGCTGTTGATGATGTTGGTCAACCAGAAAGACTGCTTTTTGTTATCTTCTTTGGTCATTTTTCCCATCAGAAAGATGGATGCCTTCCCTACTGAGGGCTATCCCAGATAAAATTTGTAAACTTTAGTAAGATGGGGCTGGGGAGATAGCTCACCAATATAAGTGCTTGCCTGGCAAGTGCAAGGTCCTGAGTTCAATCCCCAGTACCAGAAAAAAAAAAAAAAAAAAAAAAAAAAAAAAAAAAAAAAAAAAAAAAAAAAAAAAAAAAAAAAAAAAAAAAAAAAAAAAAAAAAAAAAAAAAAAAAAAAACCACTGTATTGAGATGTTTAGGATTTTCTTTCTGATCTTCCCTAGATTGTTTTTTAACCGTTATTTTTGCAGTTCCACTTATCTAGCCCTGCTACTCCTATCCTCCTAATTTGATTACACTTGTTTATCTCAACAACACCTAGTTAGTGATAGGTTCTGGCCCTAGTATGAATTGTTAAAATCATCATGATGGTCATCTAATATAGCTGAAGCCCTTTAAACAAAAGCCCATCTTCCCCAAGACCACCTCCCCAGTTCTCCAACTCAGCCCAGAATACAGTTTCCTTTCAGCCTGCAGCCTCAGGGAAGACCCCCAATCAGCTCCCTCAAGTATATCTAAACATCCCCTTCAAACCCCACCCCTGGCAAAAGGCCATAAAGCCTCAGCCTCTATTTGTTCCAATGGAGAGAATTTCTTACCTTCCCCACATTCTCTCTGTGTCCTCAAATGTGGGGGACCACCTGAGCAGCTCTCCTTGAAAGAAAAGCGACTGTCTCCATTTTGACTGAGTCTGATCCTATTTCCTCATATTGTTATGTACAGAGCTGGCTAGGACTTCTGTTTATCCTTCATTTGGCCTTAAGCAATGTGTATTGGTCTAGCTGAGGTGCTGGTGATAGTCTTTGAAGGTGGCATGTGTGTTTCCCTAGTAAGCCTGCTGCTCCTTAACGTGAGCTGGGTGGAGACAGGATGGTAGAGCTAAAGCTCCGTGCTGCCAGCTGGGATCAAGCCTGGAGACAGAGGCTATGACTTCCTGGGGCTTAAAAGACTACATTAAAGCTGAAGCCCTAGACTTCCCAAAACATTAAATACTATATAATGCAAATTACTCTCTCTGCATATCCTCTCTGCATATGGCAGAGGTAAATGTAGGCCACCCACTTAGCTCAGCTCACAGTAGTCACCTACTTCCCACAATTCTCAATCCTCAAGCCACTCCCTCACTGAATAAAAACCGGGTGAGGCCCTGGGTCGCTCTCTTGGTTACGGAAAGCCATGTCATAGCAGGACCTAGAGCCCCTTGACTCCCTGATGATTAAAAATATAATTTAGTGTCCTCATTTTCGCCGTGGGCTGCATGGAAAGTGGTAGATTGGAATCAACTTGATGGGATTCCAATAACGTAACTTTGGGATTACAAATATTGGTTTCTTGGACTGAGCCGAGGACCAGGAAGTGTCTCCTACACTCAAAGATAACAAAACCCTTTCCCTTTTTTCTTCTGCCTGTTTCTCTGTTGTGCTGGGCACCTGAAAAAACACCTATCAGGACTTTTTTTTTTTGGTTTGTTTGTTTTTTCACTTGAGGCTGGGCTGACCTTGAACTCACAGCAGTCCTCCTGCCTCAGCCTCTGAAGTGTTGGGATCATTGGTGTGTGCCACCACACTCAGCTGACCATTTCTTTTCAAGTAAGCGTCCTCTTCTCTCTTTCCTATTTCATTATTCCCAATTAGTATCCTTTTTCCTAAAAAAAAAATAAAAATCTCACAAATGTTGACTAAGTAAGCATGGAGCGGTTTCTTTCAAGGTGATGTGTTTGTAGCTTTTGACCTGAAAAGATACCTTTAAGTCAAAAGGACAACAAGCCCTGGTGGGGACCCGTGGGGATCAAATTGCAGTGTGATTGAGACAAATGAATAAAGATTGGGGTCTGATTATAGCCTGGGTCCATGTGTCACAAAATAGAATAATAAAGCTGAGGACAACAGAGGTAGATGGAAGAGATGCTTATTAAGAAAAGACAACTCCTGAAAGTGGATTGGGACAGGGACTCTTTATTTAGGAATTTTATACCAGAAAATGACCAGGGCTCAGACCACTTTCAGTCAAACTAAGGTCAAGCCATTGGACTAAAAAAAGCTCACTTAAATCAAATGGGCTATGAGGGGTGGAGACACATGGCAAGTGTACGTCTGCAGGCACCTCTTGGCTTCTGTCCTCAGTGGTTTATTAAAGAAGGTGAAAAGGAGAAAGCTTTTCCAGATAGGTCTTGGTTACTTTTTTCTCATTGCTGGGACAAAATGTCCAAAGCCTCAACTAAAGAAGGAAAGGTTTGCTTAGCTCACAGTTTGTAGAGGATCCAGTCCATACTAAGCTGGCTCCATCTAGGGTGGCATGGCCCTGGACAACAGTTCAAGGCAGCAGACGACAGCAAAAGCAGCAGAGCAAAAACTAGGGGAGAACACGCCTCTTTTCTTGCCTTCTATTGTATGCAGGCTGCATACCCTGGTGTGGGTGTAGCCCTCACACCATCCTGGTGTTCTCCTCTTGCACAGGCTCAGGATATTTACAATGCGAGGAGCCTGGCCCCCTGCAAAGTTACTTAAACTTCTAAATTTCTCAAATTAACACAGTGAATAATATCCTAGAGGGTAAGGGCATGTGCTCTACACGCCAGGATATAGATCTGCTGAGTCACAGTGTATCACTGTTAACAGTAGAAGTGAAAGTTGGTAGAGTGGGCATCCATCACCTTGCTTGTTGCCTGGGTTGTTTTATCTGAGGACTTAACTGTCTAGCTAGTTCATGTTAACTCTTGACTTCAAGCTCCTGTTTATGTGACCAATGCCTGATCTGATTGTCTTGGACCCTGTCTTTCCCTAGCTGCCTGCTATTTCCTACCTAACTTGCCTATCTATAATTTGGGCCTCTGGCTCTCCCTAAACTCAAAATTTGATCCTCCTGAGAAAATTCTTATGACATATGTTCTTTTCAAAATCATTAAAAATAAACAAGACTTGTATCATACTTGTATCCTACCTATAACAGATAGGAAAAAATGGTTAATCAAATTATACTTTGAACTGAGGTGTAGTGGCCCAGCACTGAGAGGCTGAGGCAGTAGGATCACAAATTCAAGCCCAGCCTGGGCAATTTCCCAAGCTCCTGTCTCAATAATAAAAGAAGTGCTGGAAATGTAGCTTAGTACAAAGGCCCTAAGCTCTTGATAAGTAATCCTGATAGTCCTGTGGACTGAAAGTACAGATAGAGGAAACATCCTTGAAAATAAAATGCTGGCAAGCTGCCTTATATCTGGCAACATTTGCAACTTCACCACCAGTCAAGGCACTAAGAGTTGCCAAATACAGCCAATAAAATGGTGGCTAGAAATATCTCTTGCCAAAACACTTAAAAGAAGTTTCATCTTCAATAATAACACTTAGAGAATATTCAGGGTCCAGAGGAATCTCGTAAAAAGGCCCTCACCCAAGGTACGTGTGGTCTCCAGACTATGAGGTAAGTTCGGGGCAACATCTTCTCACCAGCCTGTGATCTCACAACACATCGTCTTCCCAGAGAAGGCCTGACAGCACTCATGTTGCTGCAGTTACGGCCTGGGGCGCAGCAACTGCCTAACACGCTTACTCACCCGCCACACACCCAGTTCAGAAAATCACATTATGTAGTTTTTTTCTTTCTTTAAAGGAGACATTTATTTGAAGGTGGGTAAGAATGAAAAGAGAGATGATAGAAAGCCACTCTGGGTAAGTAAGAGAATTTGGAAGTGAATTGCTATCACATTTTATAGTTTGAATCTTTGGTCTCTATACCCAATCTTCCTTCCTTTCTCCCTCCCTCCCTTCTTCCCTACCTCCCTTTCCTCCTTCCTTCTTTCCTTCCTTTATTCCCTTTGTTTTTATACTGGGGATTAAACCCAGGGCCTTTGCACTGAGCTACATCCCAGCCTTTTTTGAATTTTGAGACAGGATCTCCTGAAGCTGCTAAACTGCTCAGGCTGAACTGAAATATGTAAACTTCCTGCCTCGGCCTCCCAGAGTACACAGGTTACAGGTGTCCAGTACCACCCCCTGCCACACTCAATTTACTGCTTTCTTTTTCCATTGGTATTTTAACCTACTTGTCTGGACCTTTAAAAAAAAAAAAGATGTACTAAAGACAGAGAACTTTTACCACTCTACTTCTGATGGGATGGGTCACGTTGAAGATGGCCTGGACATGGGCATCACTATTTCTGAAGTCCCTTTGGAAAAGATGGTTTCTAATTGGTAAAAGCTCATGAAATCAGTTCTTCTGTCAATGTTGAATATTTGGGTTGGTTGGACTACTTGCAGGATATATATTGCTCTGAAGTTTAAATCAAAAGGATTTTATTTTTATATGTCTTATAATTACTGCCTTGAAAATTTTTCTTTAAAAATTCAGGAGCCACCAAAATATACTATCCTGCACTTGATCTTACACAAAAGGCTGAGCAGTGATGGGATATGACACTGTACTGTTACTGTCACTGGATGAGGTCTGAGGCAGTTCACCTGAGATGAAATGGAGACCCCAGCTCACCCCATCAAGGACAGGTTATGGGTTCATTGATTTCCATTGCAAAAAAATTTAAGACACATCAGTAAAAGGCATAAAGAAGCTTTTTTTGTGAAACTGGGGATTTGAACTCAGACCTTGGCGCTTGCCAGGGAAGCACTTATTCCACTGAGCCATCTCCCCAGCCCCATAAAGAAGTTTATTAGACAAAATTTTAGAAGCACACCCACCAATGGGTAGACCCTTGAGAAAGAAACACATTATGATCTGAGACTCATTATGTGATTTGTGGGATATCTTTAAGATGGGTGATCTAGGGCTGGGGAGATAGCTGAGCAGCTTAAGCACTTGCCTGGCAAGCGCAAGGTCCTGAGTTCAATCCCCAGAATGCGGGAAAAAACAAGTTGGGTGACCTAGGATGTGTGCCTCCTATTGGCCAGGTTACCCATCCAGTGGGCTATGTCAGAATGCAAAATTTGACGTGCTGCACATGGAGGTACACAATTGTAATCCAGTATTCAGGAGGCTGAGGGAGAAGATCACTGTGAGTTTCAAGCCAACCTGGGCTACACAGTGAGACCTTACCTGCCTCAAAAAAAGAAAAAACCTGGTCCACCATACCGTGCCGGCCCCACCCCTGGGGCACAGCTGAGCCTGCAACCAAGTCCAGGCATGGTGGCACACGCCTATAATCCCACTGCTAGAGAGGCTAAAAACAGGAGGCTCACTAAGAGTCCGAGCTGCATAGTGAGGCCCTGAACCAAAGACATAAAATGGAAAAAAAAAATCAAAGCAGGTCCAGTAAGTCCCCTACTTACAAATTAATATTAGAGTTGTGAACTCTCACAGTTCTGAACAGACCTTGAATTACGAACATTCCTAGATAGAAACAAGTCACAGTGGTTGGTCACCTGTCTACCATTTTAAGGTAACTAAAGTAAAATTAGTTTATTTACAGTTGTACTATACTGTACCACCATGTGAAAGTAACCATAAAAGTAAAACTATTTATATTCTCTATGTATGTGTTTGGCTTAGTGATGCTTTATAGTATATATTTGTGTCAAAGGTAAGATTCACTTTGTCTGACTTACAGTCTCCTGGAATGGAACTTATTCCTGAGGCAGGAACTTACTGGCAGTAAAACCTTGAATTGCAAGTAACTTGCTCTATGAGTGTTCTGCAAGATGAGCAAACATTTCTAATGAATTTTAACTTCATAAACAATTGATATCTTGCAATAGAAGTAGTACACGATGCCAAACTTCACCTTATCACAACTGAGCCAAGCCATGGGATCTGTGTGTGTGTGTGTGTCTGTCTGTCCGTCTGTCTATCTGTTTGTCTGTCTCTCTTTCTCTCATCTTCCAACAGTAAAGATCTCATCTGCAGAGGAAGAGCAGGAAAAGGTGGATTCCTCCCTTCAAATGAAATTAGGGGGCTGGGGACTTGGCTCAGCAGTAGAACACTCGCCTAGCAAGCTAGACGCCCTGGGTTCAATCCTCGACACCAAAAACAAAAAAAAATAAAACTCCCCCAAATGAAATTAGGGAGATGTTTAAATTGTGGAAAACAGTGCAAAATTTTGTAGATAACCACCATCTGAATAAGTGTGAAGCAGTGCAAGTGATAAATCTACTTCAAAAGGAGGCAAAATCAAGTGTCACTGGAATTGGATGGGTACCTTGTTAAAGCTGCACAAAAAGAAAACATTTCCCCAGAGCCAATAGATAACAGTGATTCCATTACTGAAAGTGCAAGTCACCCTACACAGTAACTCTCCTCTCTTGTCTTCCTCACATCATCCATAACGCAAGGCAAAGCAAACACACTGAAAGGGTATCGAGGATTTAGAGGCAGGTTTATTTAACATCAGACAGGCACTGACTAGAAATCAATTTTTCCTCAAAATGTCAGCCCTCAAAGGCCCAGGAAGGGAGGTTTTTATTAGGTTGGGGGTGGGGGGCAGAATAGAAGTCGAGTAATTGCTGTCTTTGGTTGGTTCTTAAGAGTATGCATCACAGCAATCAGCCATTTCTAAGGGACAGAAACAACCAGAACTGCAACAGGAACTATCACCAAGGCAAGTGAAGCAAGCTGGGCGGGGAGGGCTATTTTCTGCTACAGTGAAGGTTTTCAAAGGTAGTACAGGTTAGTTTATTTCTCTTTATATTTTGTATTATATTAGGGTGTTTTAATAATTTTTCTATGACTATTTTTGGTGTTGTGGAACAAATCCCCTGAATTTCCATTGTTTCTTAGGGGGAAATTCACATTGATATCAAATACTTTGGATTACAAGCATGTTCCCAGAAAGAATTGTGCTTGCAAACCAAGGTTTAATTGTGCTTGTGTTTGAAGCTGAGATATGACCCCTGCTGGCTGTGGAAGGAAGTGCATCTTACAAATGAAAAGCAAGGTCCAAAGCCCAATTCACAAGCTTACTGTATCTTTATGATCTTTAGGATCTTTTTAAATGAGTTATTGGAAAGGAAAGAAAAGGCTTAAGTAATTTTTGTTTCATGACACTTCAGTTTCTCTTAGGTTTTTGTTGTTGTTGTTTTTTTGGTGGAACCAGGGATTGAATTGAGAAGCTCAAGTCCCTTGCATTTTGCCAGGAAAGTGCTTATTCTGCTGAGCTATCTCCCCCACCCTGCAGTTTCTCTTAGAAGTACAAAATTAAAATGATGATTTTTCTTGTCTCGTTTCTACTCACATCATGATCCACAGTGACCATCTTTTCAGAGTGCTGGATCTCACCCACCTCCGTCTCTGTCCCCCACCCTTATCTTTCTGTCTTCTCCCCTGCCCCCAGCTCAGCTCGGACTCACAGTGATCCTCTTGTTACAGCCTCCCCAATGCTGGGATTACAGGTGTGTGCCACCAAGCTCCATCTCAGTCTCTGGCTCTGGCTCTGCATACCCAGGGGCGGAGCCAGCATGGCATGTGAGGCCAGGGATTGAACCAGTCCCTGTTCTTGCTTAAACAGAAGCTTAGTCCCCTGGTGAGCTATCTCATGAGCCCTTCCCCTTCTCTCTTGACCCTATTGGCATAGACAAAGAACTTAGCTAAAGATCCAGAAAAGAGATGAAATCAGGTGGACAAGCGAAGAGACAGACAACTCTAAGCAGAGTTTAGTGTGGAGTCCGGAAAGGAAGCTGAGGGTTGGGAGAGAGTAACATTACTGAGAAGTGCTTCCTGAAAGAGAGGGTGTGTGCAAGCCTTGGTCCTAACTCAGAATGTGGAAAGCCACCTTTCCTTTACTTTCTTTATCCAGCAGCAAAACAAAATGAGCTCTGCTGTGCCAGAGCACTTAGTTGTGAGCTCTGTCCCATTCACCCCGGGCCACCACTACCCACTTCCTCCTTCTGACTCTCAGGGGAAGAAAATTTGAATTCTGTTTAGGTTGAAGCTATAAAATGGAAAAAAAATATTTTTCTTCTTTCTTTCTTTCCCTCAGCTTCCCTCTGCTTCTCGGAAAGTGCAGTTGTGCTGCACATAGCTGGTCAGCTGTGTCTGAACCAGATTCCAAGGGAGACCCCAGAGCAGAGGGACAACGGGGTGTCCTCCCACGAGGGAAAGAGTTCAAAGATGAGAGCTCCTGAAGCAGAAGATCCCGCCATGGTCTGCTTAGATTTAGATCCCTCCCCACTGTGCGGATACTTTATTTTTGTCTCTTTGCTTCCTCCTACCCGCTCCCAGCCCTATCACTTGCTTTCTACCCCTTGTTTTTCTCCCCTCACTTACTTTTTCCCTTCTCTATTTACCTCTCTACCTTAACCCTGCCAATGCCCTCCTGAGAATTTAGCCACAGCAGTGTTCCTTGGACATGAGATCATATATTTTTAGCTTGGCAAGAACATGGTACACGCCTGTCACCCAGCTGGTTGGAAGGCTGATGCCCGCCTGGGGCATCTCAAAATGAAATAGTAAAATAAAATAAAAATGTCTGGGGATATAGCTCAGTGCAAAGGCTGATTGTAACTGAATATAAGCCACCGGCTTCTACCCTCAGTACCAAAACTTTGTTTCAAAAAAACCATGCATAAGCTGGGGAGGCAGCTCAGTGGACTAAGGGTCTACGTGGCAAACAAGGACCTGGGTTCAGTCCCCAGTACTGCATGCCGTGCTGGCTTCAGAACCCCAGGAATGCTGTGCCGGCCCCCAAACTAGGGATGGTGGGGCATGCCTGTGTTCCCAGTGCTGGGGAGGCTGAGACGGGAGGATCACTGCATGTCTGAGCTGCATAGTGAGACCTTGTACCAAATAAATAAATAAATAAATAAATATATAAATAAATAAATACCATGTACCGAGCACAATGCTATATATTTTAAGAGATACACTGATGACTCAGGCCAGTCTGTCTAGAAGTCTAAACAGATGGGATAAAACCACTGCAACATAGGAAGGAGTGCTCAGTGGAGGTTAAAAGTACATGCACCAGGAGGAATGGTGTGACCTTTGGGTTCACAGGAGAGGGTGTTGCTGGTGTCCAGGGTGTCTATGACTCCAAGGAGACTGGGGAGGACGCACAAAGAGCTCAGCCCGAGGGCCGTCTCCGCACCGTTCCCATCTGGCCACCCCATGCATTGTCTCGTTGGCATAGATACCACCTGCCCCAGGGAGTCCCTCCAACCCCTAGCCTGGACCGTTGGGGATCTCTGCCATGTCTCAGCTTCAAGTTCCTAATTTGTCTCTTCACGCCTGTGACCAAGCCCTGGAGACAATAGTGTATGCCTCAGTGACCTGTGTAGCCAATGCCAGCCCTGCCTGCCCTGCAGTGGGGGTTGTGACTGAAGATGGGCGCAGGGAGGCACAGACCTGCCTGGCACTGCTGTGCCCAGCTTGAGCAAGTGCGCTTCCGCCTCCCACCAAGGACTTCTTCCCCCGCTTCATCTACGCCTTAGTCTCTCACCTCCAAACCTTCTGAAGTAAGCATGTCCCAGCTGCACCTGTCCTAGGAAGCTCCCCTTAAATTACCAATCTAGCTTTTCCTTTGTCTCTGACCTCAGTATCCAACTTCATACAATAATGTTCAGCCTTGTAGTCCAGCTTCTTTGGGAGGCTGAGACAAGAAGACCACTTGACATCAGCAGTTCAAGGCCAACTTAGGCAACATAGCAAAACTTTAACGTAAAATAGGATAGACATGGTGGTGCACACCTGTAATTCCAGCATTTAAGAGGCTGGGGTAGGACCATCAGTGTGAGTTTGAAGCTAGCCTGGGCTACAAAATGAGTTCAAGGCCAACCTGAACTGCATAATGAAACCCTGTTTCAAAAAGACAAAATATTGCTTACACATTCTTCCCCTGCATTCACTCTGTCTACTCTGCCTATTCCCCAGCAAAGCCTATCACCACCCTCAATGCTGGATCGGACATTCCGGGGCACATACCATCTTGCTTGTCATCTGTGTCTCCACATCAGTGAAGTCTCCCTCACCTCTCTGATATCCTTCCCCAGCTGCCTCCTGATAGCACTTTGCCTGTTGTTTCTCTTCTGGGGCTTCTCTTCTACCAGCTCAGGAGAATTGAGTTTCTACCTGGCTTCCCCAGCTCTCTGCCTTTGGCTTTTGTCTCTTACCCACTCCACATCAGTGAACCCAGTCTTGAGCCATCAATCCCCACACATAAAGACTTTCTACCTCTGGCCCCACTCTTCACTTCCTGTGAAATCTGGAACCACGTTCCCAATGTGCCCATAATACCTCCCTGTCAGAATGTCCCACGTGCACCCACCCAAGCCCGCAGAACCCTCCCAGTTACCAATGGGAGCACTGCCCGGATGCTGCAGTCACTCCCTCCCAGTCCTCCCAAGAACACTGGTCCACACGTCCATCTAAGGTGTTTAAGTCTGTCCTCGCCCCCTGTGTGGCCTCAGGTTCTCACTGTTTTGCTAGAGATGGTTCAGTTGGCTTCTAACACACCTCCCTATAGACAGGGATTCCGTCCTTCCTCCACATTTCCACAAGAAAGTCCTGCTCCCTTTCCTGCTGTCCCCTCCCATCTCTTCTTCCTCCTGTTTTTCTTTTCCTCCTCCCCACCTCTGCTTCTCCTCCTCCATCATTATCACCTCCACCACCCTTTGTGCTCCTGGAACCGCCCCAGTCCCTCTTCTGATCTCAGAGACCACGGAACAACTCCTCTCAGCTCCTGCTGAACAACTGAGGACGCTGTCAGCCTAATGGGGAGCTGTGGCCAGCCAAACACATTTTAGTTTCCTCCACCCATCCTTGCAAGATGGGATTCCATGGCCCTTCACCCTCCTGCCCATTGTCCTTGTTCTAAGCAGGAAGAAAAGCAACAATGGCCAGATTGTGCAGAACATAGCTATTTTTTCTTGCAATCTACTGACCTCTAAACTCAATTATAAGTTTGTTCGTTTTTTTTTATAATTTAATTTTTTGTAAATAAATTGTTTACAAACTTGAATATAACAATAAAAATTGTCCAAAATAAAAATGAAGAATTTACAGATCAGTCATATAATAGTTCACTGTATCAAAATCAAGAAATTTATATTCATATAATTAGAATTCTCAAAGTAGAAAGAGGTAGGCAATACATATTTAAAGATTTAAAATTTCTGAATTTAGTTGAACTTATAACACCACACTTCC